>CM032636.1:31771694-31812085 GCA_019097785.1 Fraxinus excelsior | reverse complement strand
AGACATTCAAGCAATCAGTGCAGTGGATGCTTGGAAGCATTCTGATTTCCTGTGCCGGAACTATGTGATGAACAGTTTAGCTGATTCATTGTACAATGTGTATTACACGATAAAAACGGCCAAGGAATTATGGGAGTCTTTGGACAAAAAGTACAAAACCGAAGATGCCGGAGCCAAAAAGTTTCTTGTTGGCCGCTTTTTGGAATACAAAATGGTGGACTCCAAATCTATAATCAGTCAAGTACAAGAATTACAAGTGATCTTGCATGAAATTCATTCCGAGGGAATGGTTGTGAGTGAATCCTTCCAAGTGGCTTGCATAATTGAAAAGCTACCTCCTGCATGGAAGGATTTCAAAAACTACTTAAAACACAAGCGAAAGGAAATGAACGTTGAGGAACTAATTGTTAGGCTTCGAATTGAAGAAGACAACAAAGGTTCTGAAAGAGGGTTCAATCCGGTTGTGGCTAAAGCTAATGTTGTGGAGCATGGCCAAAGCTTCAAGATCAATAAGAACAAGTTTGGGCCATCTGGTGGCAAAGGGCCCAAGTTGGGGCCAAAAGGTGGAATTTCTAAGAAGAAGTTTCAAGGGAAATGCTTCAATTGTGACAAGATTGGTCACAAATCTACGGAGTGTCGTTTGCCGAAGAAAAAAAAGAAGCAAATATGGTTGAAGATGTATCTGACATCAACCTTGCAGCTGTCATTTCTGAAGTGAACCTGGTGGGTTCAAATCCGAGAGAATGGTGGATAGATACCGGCGCCACCCGACACGTTTGTTCCGATAAGGAGATGTTTAATGGGTTTGAAGCAGCGGATGGGGAGAAGTTGTATATGGGAAATTTAGCGACCTCCGAAATCAAGGGCCATGGAAATGTGGTTCTAAAGATGACTTCTGGGAAAGAGCTGACTCTAAACAACGTGCTTTATGTGCCGGAGATTCGCAAGGATTTGGTTTCTGGCTCGCTGTTGAACAAGCATGGCTTCCGTATGGTGTTTGAGTCAGACAAAGTTATTTTGTCTAAGTCTGGAATGTTTGTAGGAAAGGGTTATGTAAGTGATGGGCTTTTTAAGCTCAATGTAATGGCTATTAAGCAAAAAATTAATAAAATGAATAACTCTTCCGCTTACTTGCTTGAGTCTTCCAATTTGTGGCATGGTCGACTAGGACATGTTAATTACAACACTTTGCGTAGACTAATTAACTTAAATTGCATACCTACATTCCAACTTGATAATAAACATAAGTGTGAAACTTGTGTTGAAGCAAAATTGACAAGGTCATCATTTCAATCCGTTGAAAGGAAAACTGAACCTCTTGATTTAATTCACACCGATGTATGTGATTTAAAATCGGTACAAACAAAGGGAGGCAACAAATATTTTATTACTTTTATTGACGACAGCACAAAATATTGTTTTGTGTATTTGCTTAAAAGTAAAGACGAAGCTATAGAGAAATTTGTTCTCTATAAAAATGAAATTGAAAATCAACTCAACAAAAAGATCAAAGTGTTGAGAAGTGATAGAGGTGGTGAATATGAATCACCATTTGCTGAATTTTGTGCACAACATGGAATTAAACATGAAACAACAGCACCTTATTCACCACAACAAAATGGTGTTGCTGAACGGAAAAATAGAACATTGAAAGAAATGATGAATGCAATGTTATTAAGTTCCGGGTTACCTCAAAACATGTGGGGAGAAGCTGTGTTATCAGCCAATTACCTTTTAAATAAGGTACCCCGAAAGAAAGAAGGAAATAGCCCTTACGAGTTATTGAAAGGAAGGAAGCCTTCCTACAAATACTTACGAATGTGGGGTGTCTTGCCAAAGTAGCTGTACCTACACCAAAGAAAGTGAAAATAGGACCAAAAACTGTTGATTGCATATTTATCGGATATGCACATAACAGTAGTGCTTATCGGTTTCTTGTGTTTGATTCTAAAATTTCCGATATACACAAAAACACGATAATGGAATCGCGAAATGTTTCATTCTTTGAACATATATTTCCATGTAAGTCCAAAGAAGAAGCAAACTCTTCTAAACGGACATATGAGACTATGACTGAGAATAGTCAAGACAAAGAAGTAGAAGAGAAAGTTGAGGTTGAACCAAGACGTAGCAAACGAAAAAGGACAGGAAAATCTTATGGTCCCGATTTTCTGACTTACATGCTAGAAACTGAACCTCAAAGCTTCAAAGAAGCTGTAAACTCTTCAGAAAGTCCTCAATGGAAAGAAGCCATTAAAAGTGAAATAGATTCCATTCTGCAAAATCATACATGGGAGCTGGTTGATCTTCCCCCGGGAAGTAAACCACTAGGCTATAAATGGATTTTCAAAAGGAAAATGAAAGCAGATGGAACTATTGATAAGTACAAGGCTAGACTTGTAATTAAAGGTTATAGGCAACGAGAAGGCATTGACTACTTTGACACTTATTCTCCGGTAACGAGAATAACTTCCATTCGAATGATATTAGCGATTGCATCTTTGTACAATCTCGAAGTACATCAAATGGATGTCAAAACTGCTTTTCTAAATGGAGATTTAGAAAAAGAAATTTACATGGAACAACCTGAGGGGTTTTCTGCACCAGGACAAGAAAACAAGGTATGTAAATTGGTAAAGTCATTATATGGCTTAAAACAAGCACCAAAACAATGGCATGAAAAATTTGACAATGCCATGATGGAAAGTGGATTTAAGATCAATGAATGTGACAAATACGTTTACATTAAAGACACGGGAAATGGATATGTTATTTTATGTCTTTATGTTGACGACATACTCATCGTTGGTAGCAACGATAAGATGATTAAATCTACTAAAAATATGTTGAATTCAAGATTCGACATGAAGGATATGGGTTTAGCTGATGTGATTCTTGGAGTTAAAATTCCAAGAACATCAGATGGACTCGTTCTAAGTCAGTCACATTATGTGGACAAAATTCTGGAAAAATTCAATAATGATGATACTGGCGTGGCTAGAACACCGATAGATACAAGTCAACATCTATCGAAAAATAGAGGCGATGGTATTTCTCAAGTAGAGTACTCTAGATTAATCGGAAGTCTTATGTACCTAATGAGTTGTACAAGACCAGATATAGCTTACGCAGTTAGTAAGCTGAGTAGATATACTAGTAATCTAGGGTCAGACCACTAGAAATGAATAGTAAGAGTACTAAGATACTTGAGATATACTCGTAATTATGGACTGCACTATACCGATATCCTACAGTTATTGAAGGATATACTGATGCGAATTGGATATCTGATATTAAAGACTCAAAGTCTACTAGTGGATTCGTGTTCACTTTGGGAGGTGCAGCCATATCATGGAAATCCTCAAAACAAACAGTTATTGCGAGGTCTACCATGGAATCTGAGTTTATAGCTCTAGATAAATGTGGTGAAGAGGCTGAATGGCTACGCAATTTCTTAGAGGACATTCCAAGGTGGTCTAAACCTGTGCCAGCAATTTGCATACATTGTGATAGTCAATCTGCGATTGGAAGGGCACAAAGCAACATGTACAATGGTAAATCTAGACACATACGTCGTAGACATAATACCATAAGACAGTTACTCTCAACTGGAGTTATCTCTATTGACTATGTAAAGTCTAAAGATAACATTGCGGATCCGCTAACCAAAGGGTTAAATAGAGAGTTAGTTGCAAAGTCATCAAGAAGAATGGGACTTAAGCCTCTAAAAGAATAAGTTATTGTACTGGAAACTCAACCTAGCTGACTGGAGATCCCAAGATCTAGGTTCAATGAGAAAACCTAATTGCAAATACTTAACTATATCACTGTAGGGGTTATCTCCGGTCCATTCCTGTAATAACAGTGATGCCCGTGGGAAGAGGATAAGCAATAAGGCTTTTAATGATTCTTATGCGTCGAAAATCCGAGCGGAGTAATGCGGGTTACTCTTAATTAAGAAATCACCTATGTGAGAGAGAAGTGGGGCCGCTTCAAAGGGAATTGTGAGGCTCAATTCTTAATAACTCTCACTGAACCAGGCATATGTTCATGGCCACAAACGAACATAACCATGAGAACTGAATTGCGTTAGGAAGAATCCTGTGTGAGGTACATCGTCGTTTACACAAAACGCAGAACAGTTCAAAGACATCACGTCTACTGATCAGCTAGTAAAGTAAATGTATTTTCATAAGGGGAGGTTCAAAGGGTAACACCTACCTATCCTATGCAGGTTTCAACTGTGGAACTTTGTCACCAAGTATTCCGTGTCTCTATTAATTTCCATTCATGTGGGGGATTGTTGGAAAATATATATTTGGCAAATGAATTTTCACTTGTGTATGTGAAATTAATCCCACATTGATTGGAAGTTGGAATTTTGAAGAGGAGCCTTAAAAGGGATTAACAATCCCACATTGGTTAGAAATGGAAAAGTGGGAATATATGGGAACTATAAATAGTACCATCCCACATTGGAAAAAGAAAAAAGAAAGTGGCAAGTGGGAAAACTTAAATAGTTATCCCACATAGGATATGAACAAGTTTTTGGACCAATTTATATATGGTTAACAATTTGTAAGGTGTAACCATTTGTTGCATAGAGACTCCTCCGTGGCCTACGCGCCCGCAGGGGGGGGTGCAAATCTTGGACCGACTTGGCCTTCGAGCCTTGAACTTGTGTGCGGGCGCGACCTGCGTACACGAATGTCGGACCGAATGAGTCAAAAATTGGCCACCAAGTGCAAGCCACGTTTTGAAAATTTTCTTTTACGTTTTCCATTTAAAACATAACTTGAAAACTGTTTTCATTTATTTTGTAACTCCAAAACGTGAGAATTCAAATGGCAGAGTTATGACTGGAGTTAAGAATTCAAATGGCAGAGTTATGGCTGGAGTTATGACTGCATTAAGAGACAAAGGCTCCTCCTTGCCTATATATACTGAACATTCTCTTCAGTTTAGACACACTACAACATCACGAAATCCTTCTTCTTCCTGTTCAAATTCCTGTCGTCTTACTGTCACTTGGTGATTCCGTTCCGGCACACTCGTTCAGTTCGACTGTACAAGCTGCAGTTCACGCCGCTGTATCCTGGGAAGCAAGCGCTCGCATTACTTCGGTGAGGGGGCGAATATTGCTTTAAGGACACTGTGTTGGACACAGGCCCCGGCTTCAAAGACACAAATTTTATCTTCTGTCAACTGCAATATTTTTTTTTTCTGTCCACTATAATTTGTTTGTTACTTCTTCTAATTTAGTTCACTGTTCAAAGTTTACGTACAAAAAGATGGCCCAAACAGGGGCTAGGACAAAAAAAGGGACACCAATTCCAATGAACAGTGCCAAACAAAGTCCCTCATTTATTGCGTGAGATGAAATGTCTGTACTGAGACAGATGGATCTTGCGTGTAACAGATGGTTTTTTTTTTGTTTGTACAAAAGTAATTCGACAAAAAAAAAGGGAGGACACCAATTCCAATGAACAGTACCAAAACAAAGTCATCTTTAGCCCCTGTTTGTCTACCATTTTTACAAACTCTGTTTTCTTCAGTAAACAATCTCATCCACATATTCACTCAATAAAATATTTCACACACAAATCAATAAAGTTACTTAAATTTCAACCACACATTCTTCAAAAAATATTATTCCTTACTTCATTTCTCTACCAATAATTATAGACAAACTGGCTCTTATTGTGCCATGTTTCGCACCCATTAACTTTTCATTATCATACTTTTATTTTTTTCAATCGCACATTTTTTAATAAAATAATATTTTTCATCACATCAATAATATTTTCTTCTTTTTCAACTATACATTTTTCATCAATATATTATTTCATAATATATTTTTTCCAAAATAACACGACTCAAAAACACCCATATATAAGGAAAAGCAAAACAAAATGAGATTATGATGAACAGTAGAAAACCCGTCATGAACAGTGGATAAGTACACATCAATTATTATTTAATTTGACCGGTTGAATTTTTCAATCTTTTGAATTCAGAAAATTAGGGCGGTAAGCAAAAATCATCAAACTGGAAAACTGAACCGAAACCGCATTTTAGAAATCGTCGGTTTGGTGCCACGTGGACCCGTCAACGAAATGGTTTTGAACCAACCAAACCGGTCAAAAACGGTTTGGTTTAGGTTTGAGAATTTTAATTACGGTTTAAAACCAAACCGGACCGGTGAAAAAATATATAAAAATATAAAAATATAAATAATAATTTTTTTTTGAAAATTCATCCAAATATGCAAAATTCAATATTTTTGTCATTTGTATGTATTTTTGTCAATTTATAATTTTCTATTACATATATTATTATTACCAAATAATCCTAATTTATATCTAATAATCTCAAAACTAACATAATTTATCAAAAACATTTTTTCTCTTTAGAATTCAAATTTCTACAATTGCTTCTGAGTCCGCATTCTCAAATAGAGGTCAGATACTTGATTCATTTAGGAGTTTATTAGGTGCAAAGATGGTTGAGACTTCTATATGCGGAAAGAATTAGTTGCAAATTAAGAATGAACATATAGTATTGTACCAATATTTAGATGAAGTGGAAACATTTGATGATTCAATGAAAATTGTGGCAGGTGGTTTATATTTTCTATTACCATATTTTTAAAGATTCTCTTATCTATCTAGTATCCAATACTATGATGATATAACAAATGCATTTGTTTGACAATGGAGACTATGAATTATGTGTGACAACAATTGGTGTTTGAGTATATGTGAGAAATTGAATTCGGTAAGCTTGTGTAATTGTTATGTTTAGATGTTATAAACAATTAATTTATTATTATGATTGGTTATTCTCTCTGTCTAATCAATAGTTTTGTTTTTCAGATATGATGATCAAGAGGTCTTGTTGAATATTATTATATTTTTTGGGCTTTATATTTAGTTTAATAGACTTGTATTGTAACGTTATCGTAACGTCTTAGACAAAAATGGTAAACAAAAAATTATATTTTAGTTTATTGTGATTTCACTTTGATTTAGTTGATATTTAAATTTGTAGTAGATATATCTAGTTTGTTTTAGATTTATTGCAAGTAAGATATAAATATATATTGAATTCAATGAATTAATGTCATAAAAGTAGACAGACAAAAAAATATACGGTGAAACCGGACCAAACGGTTAGGTTTAGGTTTGAGTTTTTTTCAAACCGTTCAAAATGGTTTGGTTTAGGTTTGAGATTTTTTCAAACCGATTTAAACGGTTTGATTTGAAAATTTGTCAGAAATCGCAAAAATCGGACCGCTTACACCCCTACAGAAAATGGGCCGCACTTATCACATCCCAACTTTCTCATCAACCACTTATACAATGCCACCTTAGCATCTAAAAATAGTACAACATATTTGAAGTGTGAAAGAAGCCCATCCTTTTTCCAATGAGCAATGGAGGAACCGGTTTGGACTTTGGAACCAGCCTAGTATGAAAACGGCCAAAGAACGAACAGTGAAACTCCATCCTCAGTCATCATTTTTATAGTAGATATTGTGGAAATTATACCCAACCAATTTTTCCAAAATTCAATTTCAAAAGTAAGATTTATGGTGTGTTTGAGCTACATTATTTTAGAATAGTAGATTGATGGAGAATGTGTGATTGAAAAAGAAGAAAAATTATTAATGTGATGTAAAATATTATTTTATTAAATAATGTGACTTTCAATAGTGATCAACCTCATATAGATAACAAAATTGTCATAAATAGTAGTTCTTTATCGACAAGCAAAAATGAGTTTTAAAAAAATTGCTCAAACATGTACTAATTAGATTAGATATGGTCTCTTGCATAGATGAAGAGTAGTAGGATTTTCATGCCAGCTGTGCTTGATGGAAAATGAAGAAAAGAAAGGACAAGGACGAATCTATAATTAGAGTTTTGAGAGGGTGAATTTCTAGGTATGACAGAGATGGAGGGGGAAATCATGGCCGAGGTATAATTTGGCAGGGTTGAAGCTGGCAGGGGAAGAAGTAGAGTGTACAATTTGGTTACCAAAATTTGCAGATGGGGAGAAAATTAGGGTGTTGGAGAAATGCAGCCATGGCTTCCATTTGCAGTGTATACAACAATGGCTGGTTGAAACATTTCCAACAACCTCTACCACGGGAGGGTTCCCCACATTTTCATTCTTCTCAACCTTCACGTTTCCAACAACATCTACCATGGGAGGGATGAGAGGATTCTCTACATTTTCAGTCTCCTCAACCTCCACATTTTCAGTGTCCTCAACTTCCACATTTCCAACAACCTTTATCATGGGAGGGATAAGAGGGTTCACCACGTTCTCAGCCTCCCTAATTCCTACATTTTCAACTTCCATGGGAGGGTTGAGAGGGTTCTCCACATTTTCCATCAAGAGATTCCAAGATTTCAGGACATAAATGTATCTTCAGCAACAATTGTGGGGGAACTTCTCAACATTTCCCATATAGTGTTAAATATGGTACCATTGCCTTCAAAATTATTCAAATTGGAAGTTTCATTCGGATTTGATGGTTGCCCAAAACCAGATCAATCCATGATTTTACAAATCCTACACATAGACAGGCATGTCCTCAAAGACAATGATATTCGAATTGTACGAACTTTAAAATCATTCAAATTTGTCCCGAAAAATCCAAATTCAAATGTTCTGGCTCATGAAAGAATACAACTTACCTAAATATTTCTTTTAGCGTTTTTTTTACCCTGAAATGATGTTTTATTTCTTTTGCGGATTTATGAATGCGTTCTTGTAAAGTTGTACTCAAACTAGCTACACATTTGCTATTTTGTCAAACTATCTTTTTATTTTTTTTTGGCATTTGGTAAAATATATGGCATTTTTTTGGGGGCTTTTTGGTGTAAAAAAATTTATGTTTTATTTTGATATGAGGTTGTCAATTCTACTAAACGTAGAAGTTTCAAAAAGGCTTCATTAGAATGCCAAAAAGTGATCCAAAAAACACTAGAAAAAGATAGTTTGGCAAGAATACCAAAAAAAGAAAAGAAAAAGATAGTTTAACAAGAAAGATTTTGTATATCTAGTCAGATTACAACTTTACAATAATGCATTCACATATATCTGCGAAAGGAATAAAAAATCATTTTATGGTAAAAAGACGATAAAAAAAATCTTTAGGTAAGTTGTACTTTTTCATGAACTATAACATTCAGGCTTGTATAGTTTATTTTAGTATGAGGCATACTTGCATGGACAGACCAACCATCCAAACAATTTTCTGACCGAGCTCGCGAGCAACTCCTTTACAATTAAATTACTTGGAAAATTGCCTAAGTTTGAAGTGAAGAACCAAGCCGTTGATTCCAAATCCATTTTATAACGCTGGTAATCTTCCAAATCCTAACAAGCAAACCCTCCAATCAATTTCATGAAGATGTTTAGTTTCACTGGAACTGGGCAACCATCCAATCTAAATGCAGGACATGCTTCAAATTTGAATGATCTTGAAGACTGTTACCATATTTAACAGTATATGGGAAATGCTGGGAAGCCCCCACATTTACTGAAAATACATTTCTATCCCAAAATCTCTTTATGAAAATTGTAAAGAACTCCCCTCCCACGGTAGAGGTTGTTGGAAATGTACGAGTCGGGGAGGCTAAAAATGAGGGGAACCTTTCGTTGGAAATGAAAGGATTAGTGAAGCTGAAAATGTTGGAAACCCTATGGGACGCACTCTTCCCGAGAATCATCTCATGGTTGAGGAAGTTGAAAATGTGAGCAACCCTCTCATGAACTTTAACCTTCAAGATCGTCTACTAGTATCACATTTCTTTATCAGCAGCTTAGAAATGAGCCCTTGAGGAAAATTTTATCCACGAAATTAACTTATATAACTCAACCACAATACATGGCAAGTAACAATAATGTATTTGAACCATAAGTTTGTCAAATAAATGTACGTTCTATACAAAGTGATTTTGCTAATTACATGTATACCTTTTTGTTTTTCAATGTGTACAGTGTTGGGTTAGTTGGGATTTTGAATATTACTAGTATTATAAAATGGATTTGGAATCAACTGACAAGTACTGTTGATTACCAAATTCTATGCAACTCCAGCGTTCGTCGAATTCTCCATTATCTCCGACCAACTTTTATTTCGAGTGTTCAAGAAGAACAGTTGCGGAAAAAGAATAGGAACATGGCAAAAAAATAAAGAAAAGAAAAAGAATGTAAAGTCTCATTGAAACGCATTCATAGCAAAAAAGAAGAAAAATGAAATTGGTGTACTTGGACACAAACTGTAATGGTTTGAAATAGTGAAGGCAAAACAGAAACGTTTACGTACACATTGAAAAGAAAAATGAAAAGGATGGTGTATGCTTAATTGAAAAAATCAATGTGTAAAAAAAGAAACACAAAAAAAGGTGCACGTGTAATTCAAATACATTAAATATTAGAAGTAATTCAAGAATTATTATCACCAGACAGTATTGTGAAGGATAGTCATGGAAGTTAATTTCGTGGATAAAAATTCTCCTCAAAAGGCTCATTTTTAATCTTGAGAGTTAAAGTTCACGATAGGTTCTCCACATTTTCAGCATCATCAACCATGGGAGGAATCTAAGGCAAAGGGCTTCCTAGAGAGTTCCCCACATTTTCAACCTCCCTAACCCCCCACATTTCCAACAATCTCTATCGTGGGAGGGTTGAGAGGGTTCCCCACATTTTCAACCTCTACATTTCCAACATATACCACAGGAGAGAGGAGAGTGTTCCCAACATTTTCGCGTCCCCACCCCTACATTTCCAACAACCTCTACCATGAAAGGGTTGTGAAGTTCTCCACATTTTCCATACAAGGATTCTGGGACGTAAATGTATTTTCAACAACTGTGGGATGTTTCTTAGCATTTTTCATATACTAATAAAAATATGGTAACACGAGTATCATTCAAATTGGAGGCATGACCTGCTTTCAGATTGGAAGGTTGTCCAATTTCATTGAAACCAAACATGAAATTGCCCGGAGTGGTTGAAATTTCGATGATTACATTGTTATAAAATGAATTTGGAATCAACAAATAAGGACTATTGGGTACCAAATTCCATACAACTCCGGTGTTTGTCGGATGTCCCATTATCTTCGACCAATTTTGATTTCAAGTGTTCAAGAGGAAGAACGAATGAAGAAAAAAGAGGAATACGGCGAAAAAATGAAGAGAAAAAGAATTCAAAGTTTCATTACACATAATTTTCATTCTAAAATAATTTATTTGTTTTGATTGTAGTAACAATCATACAACACAATGAGAAATGAATGAACTTGTTATACGTTCATGCAAAAGTAGTGCTACGAAATAAAACTAAAGTATCCGGAAGTTTGCTTCGTAAGTTTGAGAGACATGAGGAACGTATTTTCAATTTTTTTCAAATTCGAACAAAATTTTCCACGATTGTTCGAAAAGCCATAATACAAAATCCAAAGTTTAAGAAACCCAACAAGAACAAGAGATACCCATCCAACCACGAAAACCTAGTTTACAAAAGCCCAAGACAACAAATGACACAAGAAACAATTATATATTATAAGTTAAATCATGCCACGGTGAATCTCACGTGAACAAAAATGATGAAATATGGATGACAAATCTTAAATAATTCTACCATAATTGCTTTATTTGGTAGAATTCCTTGCTTCTTGCAGTCATCAAAGTACCTTAAAATGATGCCACAAAATAACTAGTTCAACAGATGATTCGTTGGAGGAGTGGTAAGCCATGGTCGTTTCATTGTAAAATTACAAAAAAGCCATCAAATTTACTTTTATTAAGCACTTACTAATTTAGTGCCCATAGTATTTTCACCAAAAAAAAAAAATCGAGGCGGCGGAAAACCTGAAATATGAATTAGTAACACAACAAGGGTATGAGCTAGATTATCATTTACCAACCAATGAAAATTCAATGACGTGATAAATAACTAGATGGGTTCCCCGCTCTCCAAGAAAAATTTCAGGATTGTCTTCTATCGGGCAAAGCCCCTTTTTGAGTTCATCAACTAATGTCTAATTTCTAATAGCAACTAATTCAAGATAAAATCTCATTACCTGCATATTATACCGTTTGATAAATATAGGTGGTTAAATAATGCAACACAAAAGAAAGGATTACTTCAATTACAAACACTTGGCAGCTCCTAGGTCTATGATCTATCATAAATTAATTAATTATTAATCACCTGATCGGCAAGAAACATTTGAACCAGCTGTGAGTGCAACAACTTTAAATTTATCCGAAACTTTTGCGACTGTGTCTAGTGTCTGCACAGCATAGACTAATATAATAAGCAAGCAAAGAATTTCATCATTGAGCAGAACCCCATCATTTAATAAAGCAGTTAGCATAAATGATGCATATTACACATATAGGAAAGGGACGTGAACTACATATGTTAATAAACCATCTCTTATTCCTTTGTAGAAAATTCTGATCATAAGCAACTGAAGCAAAAAAATGATGAATTACATAATATCTGTGTTTGAAAAATACCTCAGAATCTGGCAGATTATTACCCAAGAAGCAAGAACTGGGGAATGGCAATCTTGTGTTTGCAATACTGTTTTGCATCACCTTGTCCTTCCAGGACACGTAAATGTTTGCTATACCACAGTTAACAAAAGATATGAAGAAGCCTTATAATTGACTTCAACATCCAAGAACAGTAAGCATTTTTGTTTATGATATGAAAGTGCATCTTGAAAGTTCCAACAATAAGCATTTTTGTCTAACTAGACGATTACTAACAAAAAGTTTGATGAGTTTATAAATTAATTAAATATCTACAAATTATAGTTACATGAATGAGACAGGACAAATTATAGTTACATGAATGGGAAGCTAGCCACCAACCATGTATATATACCATACCATGAATGGGACTTGTTCACATGCTTGTTAGACTACTGGGGATTTTATGGTATCCGTTCTTACTAATCTTTGTAATTTATTCTTTTTCTTATCTTCGTAGGAAACAATTGGGTCGAATTATGTGGAGAATCTATGGAAACTAGGTGGAAGATTTTATTCACAGGAGTGACAAGATCTCACGAGAGCAAAAGGGAGTAGATTAAAGCAGAAATATTGCTGAAGAATTACACATTATAAATACAGGTTTAATCTCCTTTATTCTAATTCTTCAAGCTCAAATTGCCTGTCCTGCCTCTATTAGCAGGGGCGGACCCAGAAATTTTTTTGAGTGTGGGCGATAAACTTGACCTTGAAACTTAAACAGCAAAAGATGTAAACGCAAAATGGTTGTTATAACTTCTTGCAATTTTTTTGAAATTCAATGCTACTACTGAATTCGAAGTAAATAATTCATATACTTCAGTGGGTACATTATGTCTATGCAATTTAATCTTGCCATCAGAACAACAGAATCCTTTACTCTCCCTATACATTTTTTTCGCACCACAATACGAACAAATTGTCGGCTGTACGAGTACATGAGATTTAGTTGGAATGTTTTGCAAACAAAAGTTTGGACTTTTCTGATTATTGTGTACACCTTCATTAGATTGGAGTAGATTATCATCTAAGTGAAAGTTATACTCACTATCACAATCTGGTGTAGAAAATGGAGGTTGAGAAGATACACTATGACTACAGCCAACAACTACAATAAAATAAAATGTCGTCAACATTAGTTAACAAAGGTAGGGAAAAATGCAAAAAATGTAAAGTTACCTATTTCAGCTTCAAAATCATCCTGATGTGCAACACTTTCCGTATAACCTTGAAGTTCAAGGCTATGTTCACCATGCCCTTCAGTTTCACAATTTCAGGAAAAAATAGTCAAAGTTTTTAATGAGATTAAAAAAGTTAACGAAAACTGAAGGGAAGAACATAATGACAGATGTACAGACATAAATATTTCAAAAGTGTTATAGCTAAATTTCACACTGCATCAAGTGTAGTCAAATCAATTGGGAAAAGAAAAAAAGCGAAATTATCTATACCAATTCACATAAATAGTAGAAAACTACAAAAACAACCAAGAATATATTTGCGGAACATATATCGAATGATTTCCCATAAGTTGAATGTAAGTACACTATATACCTTCTTCTATTCTTCTCTTTGTAAGATGATTATGACTAATTTCAATTGCTCTTGTTTGAGCATGTAGTTTTTTTTGCCGTGCATCACGTGCTTGTGCGTATAATTGTCTGCGACGTGAATTTCGAGAGTCTTTTGCGTTGTCATAAATCTCTCTGCTACGCTTTTTTGCATCACCGGCAGCATCCATAAGAGAATAACTAAAGCATGACGAAGGGAAAAGAAAAGAAATATTGGTAAAAATAAGTATGAAGTAAAAGAAAACATATAAACCAATACAAAGAAAGTTCCTCCCCTGCATATGGACAAAACGAAATACCACAACACCTGCCATCGATATCTCATTCTTTAACAATCTATATAAAATAATATAAAACCTAGATAAATACACAAATACACGTAATGAATTAGAATTACGTACGCTTGCAGGGTTTTCATGAAAAACGTACACGTACAAAATTATGTTTGTTAAAAATAAACTTGAGAAAAAATGAATATATATTAGGTTCATCTAAGACTGGTTCATATATTGTGAAAAATCAAGTTCGAACTCATAATTTTTTGGCTCGATTCAAAATCAAATGGTCTCACTCGAAAAATTTGACTTGAAGGATAAAGCTTGGGAAAAATCTTATTCAATTCAAATGCATAAAAGATTAACGACTTCTTGTGGGGCAAATACTGCAAGAAATTTGATCCTAATATTATATGACCCATACAAGCCAGAATTTTGGATGGGCTTTTTGGCACAATAAAGGACACAGGATAAGAGATTTGTTTTGCTCCAATTTTTTAAACTTCTTTTATATCAAAATTTATTTTGGATCATATTTCATGGAATCTACAATTTTTATCAATTTTTTAATCACATATTTTAACTTTTATTAAAATCTAAAATATAATTTTTACCTAAACCAAACAAGGGTTTAATTTTCAAAATGACCCAATGAAGTTTTAATCTTATTCTTATTTACACAAATCTCTCCTTTTCGTAAATAAGGGTCCTTTTGACAAAACAATTAGGGAAAACAGTATACATATTGAATCTTCAATGAAAAAGATAGATTTTGCCTACAGTGAACAATGTATTGAAAAGTATAAGTTTTCAAATAATGTGGTTCTAACTTTCTCTAATTTCTTCATTTGGCTAATTTTTTAATTAAATATTTATAAATGATCAAACTTCGAACGATTTATAAATTCTTTGGCTATATTATTTTAGTAGCATTATTTAGAAATCAATTCCATGACACTAAATTAATTGTTCTCAATAATGGAACAAATTTAGGTGAAGTTTTATTTTGTATTTAAGTACCACTTTATTCACTTAGTTTAGTTATCTTTATTATTGGGATTGCTATACAACACACCATCGTTTATTAGACCAAAAATATATAATATATACGTAAGAGTTGTGGGTGATTTGGACACTTTTATCATGTTTTCATAAATTTGTTGAGTGAGGAGAATCGATCAATTCGATTTCATATACACTCGAGCAGAAATATTTCGTGGGTTATTTGGATAATTGTACAAGGACTAAGGAGATATATACACTCCAGCAGATAAATTTTTTGAGTGAGAAGAATCGATTAAGTAGATTTTGTAAACACACTTTAGCATATAGATTTTGTGGGTGATTTGGATATCTCGAGTAAGGAGTTCAATTAGATTTTATGAAATCGATAATGGAGTTAAGAGTATTTTGAGATATAAGTTAGTTTGATTTCAAAAATTATTTCAAGAAATTTACTTTTTTCTCAATCCTCTTCCAAAAAATCCTTTTAGAATTTGATTCGTTGTATTGACTTTCCTCATTGCAATGACTAATGGGTACTTACGATCCACATAACATTCATTGGAATTGGATTGTTTAAAGCAGTAAGTTTTTATATTCAATCATATCCTCCCCTGCATATGGACAAAACGAAATACTACAACACCTGCCATCAATATCTCATTCTTTAACAATCTATATAAAATAATATAAAACGTAGATAAATACACAAATACACGTAATGAATTGGAATTACAAAAGGATAAAAAGAAACCAGTAGACAAAGCAAATAAAAGAAGGAGAAAGAGGAAAAAAGAAAAAACTGAATTGGCAACAAAAAAAAATTCGAAGCAGCTAAATTAACATTAACCCACAGCAATTTTTTCACAGTAAAAATTACCCAATAAAATTAATTCAAAATCTTAAAGAACCTCAATTCATATAAACATGATGTAAATAAACCCCAAAAGCACACAATCTGTAGGAAAAAAAAAAAAGAATAAAAGAGAGTTTTTGCATACACCTGAGACGGAATCAACTGAGTCGGCAGAATTTGTTAGCACAGAATGGTCCAAAGCAAGCGCTTCTTTGAGTTTTATAGGTTGCTGTGTTCGAATATAAATGTAACATTCTCGCAACCATTTCAGTTTAGGGTTTAGGAGAAAGGTTAGGTTTTTTTGGAGTACGAAGCGGAAGGAGAATGGGTGTGATGTATTTTGAAGAGAAACTAAAAAAATTCTGGGGAATAATCGGCCTTATGCGATGATTCTTTTCATACGAAGGGAAATGGGTCTGATGTATTTTGAAGGCAAACTGAGAAAATTATGGGAAACAGTCACCTTGATGCGACGATTCTTCTGATTATTTTGATGATTGTTTTGATGCTTTTGCTGATATGTAATAAGATTTCACAGGTATGAGCATCTCTTGCGGTGGAAGAAGCAAGTGGGTTGCTAGGGTTCTGATAAAATAGGTAAAATGTGACTCATGTGAGTAGTAAAGAAGATAAAATTGATCCTGGAGCCAAAACGACGTCGGTTTGAGGACGATACATATTGTTGACACATGTCCCTTTAAAAGAGCCTCTTTTTATATAGTTAGGATTAGGATTAGGATTAGGATAGGAAACAAACTCGAATAAAACACAATCCAGATTTTCTTCTTCTATTGAGGATATGAGATGCCCTTTTTCCTCAAGCTCAGTGATCTCTTGTATCTGAACAGAAACAATTTTTTTCATGGTATTTATAAAAAGATAGTTCCTACCACACTCGAGAAATCTGAACAGGTTAGAATAATTATCTTCATGCAACGAAATTCACCTGTACAGCCTTCCGAGATGGGAATTGCCCATAATCTCCAAGCTTCTTTTATCAAAACCGGAAATATTAAAACCTTCAATCAACTGATTATTTTCTTGGTCAAGATCATTAATGTAGAAATTTGAAATGGTCCAACTTGCATCAAGTAGAAGCCTAAAGTTGGATGACAGTGCTTCAGTGAGAATCCAATGGTTGTGGAGTCCCTTTCCACACAGGAACGGAGGTAAGACACCATAGTGAAGAGAAAGATCTCCATTGTTCCATGCCACAAGCATTCTATCTCCACATGATGTCTTAGCAAGAAACTCCTGCAGCTGATCGAAGAGCACAATAAATCTGGAAGGAGATCTGCATGTTACCTTGTGTACACAGATAATATTTCATCCTTAGTAAAACTATCTTCTTGTGAACCAATCTCATGCAAATATAGACAATCTGGGTTGCTGCAGGGCTGAACAAAAAGGTAATTCCAATTTAGGATATACTACAAATAAATCAACATGCTATAACTACAGATAAATATTTGAGTTTACGGAAAATATGTAAGAGCAATAACCAGTAAGCAATTCTTTGCCCATAATTTCATTAGAATTTGTTGACCCCAAAAAATATTATCAACAGATTCTATTGACCCCAAAAAATGTTATCAACAGATTCTGGACCCACACGTGCACGTGCAAGTCTCGATAAGCGTACGTGTACTGAAGAATGTTCGAAAAAGATTCTCAAACCCGAACATAGAAGGAACGCAACGTGGTCGTTGTAAGAATCCGGCCACGAGAAACCCGATTTGCCTTTTTCCTTTTAGGTCTCTCGTTTTATGTGTGCTCTCAGATATTAAGTGTATTTTTGTATTCGAATTTTCATCATCCTTTTCTATTACATGGCTGGGGTATTTATAGTGTTACAAATAGAATGGTGATCGTGGGATCAATGTACACGTGGCCTCATCTCCCAGGCCCGGGCATCACATCTTAGCCATCAAGTCTTCTCAAGTCCTCTTCCCTATATCTATATACTCAATTAAATACTCTTACATTGACAAGACAAGATAAGAGTTGCTTTATGCAAGGGTCACATCAATCAATCAGTCACACAGATTCTTATCATTGCAATATTCCCACAAACGCTATAAAGGCCTGGGAAGAGGTATATAGCCTCGTTTGGCTATAAAGGCCTGGGAAGAGGTCTTCGTAAATAGCCGGTAACAACTGTCCCCCAAGTCCATGTGTTATCATTTATGTCATACCTGGACTTTCAGCTATGAAGTTAGAAATCGTAAGACTATAACAGTTAGGGAGGTTGCCTGGAACGCCGTAGATCGTTTAAGGCCGAGGCGAGTTCCTAATAGAACTGGCGAGGCTGAAGTCCTTTCGACGAGGCGAGTTCATATTAGAACTGGCGAGGCCGAAGTCCTTTAGCCGAGGCGAGTTCATATTAGAACTGGCGAGGCCGAAGTCCTTTCGACGAGGCGAGTTCATATTAGAACTGGCGAGGCCGAAGTCCTTTCGACGAGGCGAGTTCATATTAGAACTGGCGAGGCCGAAGTCCTTTAGCCGAGGCGAGTTCATATTAGAACTGGCGAGGCCGAGGTCCTTTGGAGATTCGCGCCCTTGACATGATGCTTTTGCGTATTCCCAATGCTAATTATGGCATCGAGACGACTTTCAATTACCGTACAGCCGTTCGCATTTAAGGCGCCATCATGGGTAATTATTAGGCCGTGTGGTATTGGGAGATTCATTCACGCGCGAAGACACGTTCGTGTTGAACACGCATCGATCTGAGGCATTGGCGTACGAATCGTCTGGGATCCATGGTCCAGAATGATGTAATCGTGGACGCTTCAGATCAACTAGGCTTATAATCCAACGGTCAGGGTTAAACCCACTATAAGTATATAAAAGGCAAGACCTTGTCATTCTCACACTTTACTTTCGCGAATCATTCTTCCAAAACTCTCAAAGTTTTCTTGACTTCCAGTCTTCCGGCAACCTTCCGGCGAGTGTTTTCTTGCATTTTAGGTATTTCTTTGCTCCAGTCGCCTTCCTTTCCTTCAATACCATTTCTGTAGTTATCTCTGTCGTTTTTAGTTCATAATGTCAGTCGAGACGTCTTTGGCCGTTACCGTGGCTAGGAGTGGTGAGGAGTCGGTATCTGGGGCCTCGGGGGAGTGGTACAGTATGGCCGAGGAGCCTATAAATTACGAGGTGGGGTGGGGGGCCACCAAGATTCAATCCAATATCACCTCCGCTAAACTAGCCGAGCTTAGGGAGCAGTACCGTATTCCCCCCTATGTAGAGTTAATAGTTCCCGACCCCCACGAAAGAGCTTGTTTTCCGAGGCCAAACTGCGTGGCTTTTAGCGAATACCTGCTTAAGGCAGGTGTGCGCCTGCCTCTGCACCCCTTTTTTAGGGCGGTGTTGAGGACATTTATGTTGTCCCCCACCCAAATCCTTCCAAACGGGTGGAGCCAAGTCGTTGGGACCTACTTCCTTTGGAAGGAAGTGTCCCTAGGCGAGGACTTGCCCCTTCATGTATTCGAGACCCTCTTCCATGCCAGGGTCGTGGGAAAAGACGACTCCAAGGGGTGGTATTATATCACCCCCTGGGGTTCCCATGCCCCCTTCGTAGTTGGACTTCCTTCCTCCATAAAGGGATGGAAGGAGTCCTGGTTCTGGGTAACGGGGAGGTGGCAGAGGGTTGAGGGAGATGCTGTCCCAGCCTGTACCGCGCCGACCCAGTACTACGAAGCATGTGAGTGTTGATTTGTTTGACTGCAATGTATATATATAGCCTCATAGTTCTAATCTTTTGTCTTCGCTTCGCAGACGGCAGCTCGAGGTACGAATTATCCGAGGCTGAGTGGGGTATTATTGAAGATATATACAGACGACCCCCGAGGCTCCGAAGCTTTAACTACCTCATCGAGAAGGATAAATATTTCATTGATTTCGAATTGATGGCTCCCAAAGGTAAGATGCCATTGGATACTAGGCGATGTTTATGAGTCATTGGACATTACTATGTGCTCTAAAACTTTTCTGATGTTTGCAGACAAGTTTTCCAAGAAGGAGTTTGCCCTGCCCGATATGGCCAGCATCATGAGGGCTACATCCACTGCCGGGGCGAAAACGTTAAAACCCGGGTCTTCTGGGGCGAAGCACGTAAAGTCCAAGTTGGACCGCCTCAGCAAAGAAAAGAACGAAAAGGAGGCCGAGGAGGGAGCCTCAAAGGGGGCTGGAAAGGAGGGCCAAGTGGTAGCCTCCAAGGGCAAAGGTGTGGCTGAGGAGCCTCGTGAGAAAAAGAGGAAGTTCGGTCCTGGAGGCGGGTCCTCCACAAGTTTTGGTACAACTGTCTCCCACGCGGGGAAAGAGGCGCCCAAGCGGCCGAAGTTGATGCAATCATCGATCGATTCGTCGCTGGTGGCCCAGTCTCGCCAAATAATTAAGGAGGCGACGGAGGCAGCTGAGGCCTCAAAGAAGAAAGTTGAGAGGACCCCAGGGAAGTCTGGGAACTTCCTGGGAGGCAGGGAGGACAAGATAGCTCCCGCGCTTATCGAGATGCTTCCGCCCGAGGTGAGGGGGGCCACCGAGGGGTTCAATAAATTTTGGACGGAGAGGTGGCAGAACTATGTTACCAAGTGCGATGCTGTGGACCTCACTGCCACCCTGGTGAGTCAGACGGCCAGGGCCTTCGGCTTGGCCTTGGAGTGCCAGACGGTTCTGTCGGACATTCAATCAAGGAACCGGGCCTCGCGTGACGAACTAGTCAAAGTTCAAGCTGAACTAAGGGAGAAAACTGACATGAATATTGAACTCCGGGTTCAGAAGGATGAAAACGACGCGAAGCTGGAGTCTGCCCTGGCCGAGGTGGAGGCGATGAAGAAAGAGGTCCACGAGGCTCAGTGTGAGGTGGCTGCTCTTACAAAGAAAGTAGAAACTTCTGATAACCACCAAAAGGTCACTGCCGAGGCCCTGGAGAAGGCAAATCTTGAGCTGGCTGGGGCTCGAGACGCCAGTAAATTCATGGAGAAGGAGATCCAATGGTATGCCTCGGAGGTAAAAAAGTATGAAGCGGATGTCGTCGAGGTAGGTGACATCGCAGTGAGGAATTACATTGCCAACTTTCACCTCACCGAGGAGTACCGTCGCTTCGGGATGTATTGGAGCCGGGTGGCCTATCAAGAGGTCTTTGAAAAGATGGAGGAGGTGCACCCGGGGCTGGATATATCGACGGTGAAGGCGGAATTCCTTGAAGAAGAGGTTCCCCAGACTCCGGCTGAGGAGGGCGAAGTAGAAGAACTCGATTCTGATGACACGCCAGTTGAAGTCCCTCAACCTACGGTGGAACCTCCAGCGCCCATTGAGGCTCCCACCTCCGAGGCTGCAGATCCCCCTCCTCCTTCCGAACTTTAATTTACTTGTAAATAGTTATGAATTTTATAAGGCGTTTAGCCTCTTTGTAATGAATTATTTAGATGAATGAAAATTTTACAAGGCATTTAGCCTCTTCGTCCTGTATTGCCTTATCTTTCATATTTTGCAATGACCATCCAAACTTCATTTAAATAAAAAGGCTCAATCAAAGTGATAACTAACCAGAGTAAAACCAAACGTTGATACTTATCAAAAGTTTTGAAATGACGTTTAGCCTTATCAAAAGGGCATTCGCGTTGTGCGCCTCAGAATTCAAATGGGGTGGCCTCCTTTGAGGTCCCAACCTCCCGTTCGAGGCTCCCACGCTTCCTGACTTGGTGGATGGTTCATCCAAGCAGGGGTTTCTCCCTTCGATGTTCAGCTTCATCGAAGGGAGGATTGTGCCAAACGCCTCGGAGCTCAAATAGGGTGGCCTTTTTAAGGTTCCTCTCTTCTCCGAGACTCCCATGTTTGCTTACACGCATATCTTTCCAGACGAGAATTTTATTCATTTACAAAGGCTGGGAAAACATTTCCAGCTGTGAATTACATTCAGGGGCTCTTCATTGATAATACATTCTGAGATGTTCGATGTTCCATGGGTGGGGTTGAGTCTTGCCATCCATGTCTTTGATCCAATAGGTGCCAGGCCTAATTTCTCTTTCAATCCGGTAAGGTCCTTCCCAGTTGGGTCCCAACGTGCCCACTCCTAGTTCCTTTGAGGATAGGAAAACCCTGCGAAGTACCAGGTCATTTATCCGGAAAGATTTCTTCTTCATTCTTGAATTGTAATACCGGGTCATCTTCCTTTGGTAGGCAGCAAGCCTGCGCTGGGAATCATCCCTTTTCTCCTCAAGAAAATCGAGTTCACATTTTCGGAGTTCCTCATTCGATATCTCATTGAAGCTCAATCTCCGAGGAGAGGGCAATCCGACCTCAACAGGACTCATGGCCTCGGCGCCATAAGTCATAGAGAAGGGGGTTTCCCCAGTAGGAGTTCTGCTGGTAGTCCTTATTGCCCAAAGGACATGGGGCAGCTCATCCACCCAAGCTCCCTTGGCCGTGTCTAGTTTCTTTTTCAAAGTATGCTTAATAGTTTTGTTCACAGCTTCAACTTGGCCATTAGCTTGGGAATGATGGGGGGAGGAGAAGTGTTTCTTGATTCCTAATTCTTCACACATGTCTCTGACCTTCTTGTTGTCGAACTGTTTCCCGTTATCAGAGACAATGGAGTAAGGGATGCCGAAGCGACGTATGATATTTTTCCACAAGAATTTGGAGGTGTTGGCCTCAGTGATCTTTGTCAAGGGTTCAGCTTCCACCCATTTCGTAAAATAATCTATGGCCACAATGGCGAAACTGGCGCTTCCTCTGCCCTTAGGGAAGGGGCCAATGAGGTCCACATCCCATTTACTAAAGGGCCAGGGGCTGGATACCGCAGTAAGCTCCTGGGAAGGTCGTCTTTGTACACTAGAGAAACGTTGGCACTTGTCACACTTACGGACAAATTGGAAGGCGTCTTTTTTCAAAGTAGGCCAGTAGTATCCTTGCCTCAGTGCTTTATTGGCTAAAGCCAATCCTCCTGAGTGGTTGCCGCAAACGCCCTCGTGAATTTCCCGGAGCACATAGTTAGCTTCTTCCCCTCCGATGCACCGAAGAAGAGGCGCAGAGAACCCACGCTTATAAAGAACATCATCAACCAACAGGAAACGGGCCGACCTTCTTTTGATTCTGTAGGCCTCTCCCTTATCCTCAGGCAGGGACTGATCCTTAAGGTAGGATATGAGAGGCTGCATCCAGGTAGGGGTACCTTCGACCCACATTATCACTTCTGTTGAAGTGGATGGTTTGGTGAGGTATTCAATTGGGACCACTGTCAACAATTCTGAATCCTTGCTGCTAGCAAGCTTAGACAAAGCGTCGACATGTGCATTTTCATCGCGTGGGATCTGTCTTAACTCGAATTTGTCAAAGGATGGAAGAAAACTTGTCACCAATTTGAGATAAGAAGCCATGGCCTTGTCCCGGGCTGTGAAGTTGCCATTCACCTGTCCAACCACAAGCTGGGAGTCACTGTTAACCTGGAGCCTCTTCACTTGCATTTCCTTAGCTAATCTTAAGCCAGCGAGAAGGGCCTCGTACTCTGCTGCGTTGTTGGTCGCTTTAAAGCCAAATCGTACGACATTATTCAACTTGTGACCTTCAGGGCTTACCAAAACCACGCCGCCCCTGAGCCGGTTTCACCAGCTGATCCATCTACATATAGGTTCCACGAAGGAGGGTTGGCGGGGGCTACAGCCTCGTCTATTATAGGCGCATTGGTAAATTCTGCCACGAAATCTGCCAAAGCCTGGCCTTTGATGGCGACCCTAGCCTTAAAAAGGACCTCAAACTCGCTCAACTCCACTGCCCACTTCAGTAGCCTGCCCGAGGCGTCTGGCTTTTGCAAAACTTGCCTGAGTGGGAAGTTAGTCAACACGTGTATAGTGTGAGCCTGGAAGTAAGGCCTTAACTTGCGGGAGGCAGTAATTAATGCCAGGGCTAACTTTTCCATGTCTGGATAACGAGTCTCAGGGGGTAGCAATGCCTTACTAATGTAATAGACTGGCAACTGGGTTGATCCTTCTTCTCTTGTTAGGACAGCACTTATAGCATCGAGGGAAACAGCTAAATATAGCTGCAAGACCTCTCCAAATTTGGGCTTTGATAGGAGGGGGGTTTGTCCTAGGTGCCTCTTCAATCCCTGGAGAGCCTCTTCACACTCTTCATTCCATTGGAATTTCTGACCTCCCTTTAGAACCTTGAAGAAAGGGAGGCACTTATCAGTGGCTTTCGAAATGAAGCGACTGAGAGCGGCTACTCGGCCCGTTAGGCTTTGCACTTCTTTGGGTTTCTGAGGGGACTTCATCTCCATTAACGCTCGGATCTTCTCAGGGTTGGCCTCAATTCCTCGTTGATGGACCATGTATCCCAGGAACTTGCCCGAAGCTACCCCGAATGCGTACTTCAGGGGGTTCAACTTCATGCGATATTTACGTAAGATACCAAAGGCTCCGCTGAGGTGGGTTATATGCTCTTCTACTTTCAAGCTTTTGACTAACATGTCGTCCACATAAACTTCCATAGTGTTACCGATCAAGTCCGCAAACATCTTATTTACCAACCTCCGATACGTTGCTCCGGCATTCTTTAACCCAAAGGGCATCATTTTATAACAGTAGAGGCCTCGATCTGTGATAAACGAGGTGTGCTCTTCATCTCCTGGGTACATGGGAATTTGATTGTAGCCAGAGTAAGCATCCATGAAGCTCAGGGACTCGTGTCCAGCGGTGGAGTCTACTAGTTGGTCAATCCTTGGGAGTGGGAAACTATCTTTTGGACACGCTTTGTTAAGATCAGAAAAGTCGATGCACACTCTCCACTTCCCATTATGCTTCTTTACCAGGACTGGGTTGGATATCCACTTCGGGTAGAGGGCCTCCCTGATGAAGTCATTATTGATCAGTCTCTGAACTTCCTCTTTCAAGGCTTCATATCTTTCCGGGTTCAAGGCTCGCCTCTTCTGTCTATGCGGGGCAACTTTAGGATCTATTTTCAAGTGATGGCAACTGACTCCAGGGTCAATGCCCACCATGTCCTCATGCCTCCAAGCAAAGACATCATGGTTTTTGCACAAAAATTCTTTAAGTTCCTCCTTAAATCTTGGGGCCAGACTTTTTCCAATCTGTAACTGCTTGGTGAGATCTTTCGGATCGATAGGGAAAATCTCCAGTTCTTCCATGGGAGCCGCCTGGGGATCAATTTCAGTAATTCGTGGATCAAGTTCATCGAGTGTTGGTAACTTAAGGCTACAGGCACCTGTTACCATATTCATATCCCTAGGCTCAGCTTTCCTTATAGAATTAAGGTAGCACTCCTTGGCTCCTCTTTGGTCTCCCTTTACCGTTGCCACCCCTTTATCAGTTAAAAACTTCATGCACAAATGGTGAATGGAGGTAACCGCTCCCAAGTCCTTCAACGCGGGCCTTCCTAATACCCCGTGATAGGCAGATCTGCTGTCTACTACTAAAAATTTCATGAAGTTCATCATTGACAAGGGGGGTAATCTTACCTCTGGGTATGATACTGTCCCCAGTGAAACCAAACAGGGGTGTGCTGGTAGAGGTCAGTTCGTGGTCCAAAATCATCTTATCAAAGGTGGATCCGAAAAGAATGTTCACCGAACTGCCGTTGTCTACCAGCATTCTCCTCAATCCGTTCCTCGCTATTACGACCCTTACAACCAAAGCATCGCAATGGGGATAATGAATACCTTTCGAATCCTCATGCGTGAATACAATGGGATGTGATTGGTTCCTTCGAGAGCCGTTGCCCACAATATAACTAGTCAATGGAAGGCCCCTTGCCTCTCGAATATAATTCCTCTGTGAGTTTCGGGTTTCTCCTCCTACGTATGGGCCTCCGAAAATTGTGTCGATCTCATGGATTGGGGCGTCCTCTAATCTACTTCGGTGGTCTCTCCGCTGATGTTCCCCCGAGCCCCTATGCCTTTCCTGTTCTCTTCCACGAGGGGACGCTTCCCTATGACGGGAAGGGGCCTCATCTCCCCCAGGCCGTTGATTTCGCCTGGGAGGGGGCCTGCTCCTGGGCCTGGAGGTATTCCGGTTGTTACTCTTGGGACTTGGGTTTCTAGGATGCAGGGCTATATCTCTACAATCCTCAGTGGCGTGGCTGTAAGAGCGGTGATATGTGCAATACCCCTGGGAGTTAGTTCTTCCCTGGTTTGAACTACCCCGGCCTCGCCCTCGACGGGGGGCCTGTTGTGTTGACGTGTTTGCTTGGGTGCCGACGGCTGGTACATCCTCATAGGCCAAGGTGGGTACAGCATTCAATGTGGCTGCGGCAAGCGCTTGGCCTGAGCCATGGGAAACTTCAACACTGGGTTGGCTCCATTGTTGATCCATCAAATGGGAGGTCGGGCCCCTCCCACGCTGCCTTTGTTGAGGCGGTAGGCCTCTGCTTGCCCTATTCCTGTGTTCTATCAATTCTTCATTGATGATTTCCCGCCGCATCATTTCCAACAGTGCATCATAAGTATCGGGATCTTGATTCTGTACATCCCTCCAAAACAACGTGTTCATGTTTAGGCCTCCTCTTAGGGCGGATAGAGCCTCGCGATCTGTAACTTGGACGCAGCAGGTCATTTCGTCCGTGAAGCGGGATAAAAAGCTTTTCAGAGTTTCCCCAGGTTGTTGTCTTATGTCTTGGAGGCGTTGAATAGGGGCCTCACCTTCTTTGCTTAATGCGAATCTCTTTAGAAAGGTGGTTTTGAATTCTGGCCAGCTTCGAATACTCCCTGGCGGTAGCCTACTATACCAAATTTCGACGGCTCCACTCAAAGTTACGTGGAAGGCTCTACACTTCACAGCTGGGGTGGCACCTCGCAGGCTCATGTGCGTCTTATAGCTGTTCAAGTGCTTCGCCGGATCGCCTCTCCCATCATACTTTGGTATTTTAGGCATCACATAGTGGCTCGGAGCCTGGGCGTTCCTTAACTCTCTCGAAAATGGCAAGTTGTCGTCGTCGTCATCCAAATCACAGGATCTCTGTGGACCGTCTGAATCATAATTAGCTTCTGCTCCATACCCAGGTGGTTGTGGGGGTAGTCTATCCTGGGGTTCAGCCTCCTCTTCCCTCCTGTGTCCACGATGAGGCGGTACAGCACGGGGGGCATTTTCTTGCCATTCCTCCGGTTGCCAAGTGTCAGGAGGTGGGGGCGATGGTCTATTCCTTGGAGCTCACATTTCCTGTCCAAAAGGTTCTGCCTGGTATCCAGCCTCCTCTCCCCTGAGATGTCCACGACGAGGCGGTACAGCACGGGGGGCATTTTCTTGCCTTTCCTCCGGCTGCCAAGTCTCGGGAGGTGGGGGGGCGTTGCCTATGCCTAGGTGCTGGGCTTAGTCTATCAAATACACTGGCAGACCTCTGGAGCCTCGATTCTGATTCGTATTCAGTAGGATAGTTATTCCCCATGTCGAACGGGGTCCCGGTTGGTCGGTCAAAAGCGTAATTGGAAGAGACGTCGACTCCCACTACCCTTTCCATTGGGCTTTCTTCTCTAGGGCGCCTGGGAGGGCCGGTCCTTTGGCTTGGTCCCTCGTCAGGTCTGTATTGTTCCTGGGGAACATAAGGGGAAGGCGGGGGCCCTCCCTGACCATGCATGTGCATCAACAATTCTTGCATTGCCAAGTTTTGATTGGTAATGCTCCTCATATGAGCTGCCATGGTCGCCATTTCTCTAGTTAACTGGGCCGTCAACCTTCTAGCACCTCGCCTGTGATGGTGGTGGGGTCGGCGTCGGACCGCCGGGGCCTCAGTTTCGGTTTCTCTATTTCGCCTGGGAGGAGCTTCCTCGTTCGAACTCATATTGCTTGAAACAACTCTGGGGGCTTCCTCTTGCTCCTCTTTCAAGAACAAATCCTACTTAAAGGGGGATGCCGATCAATACCTTTTGTAAGAAAGCTTTTTCCACAGGATTGCTCGTGGTTTTTAGTGACGCTTCCCACAGACGGCGCCAATCTGTTGATAACATTTTTTTGGGTCAACAGAATTCATTCAGAGACCGTACCACATTTCTCAGCCACGAATGACAGTATTTAGTTGTGCCAAAGCAAGCCCTGCAACGTTGAGTTTCAAACAACTATCCAGTAAATCAAAAAAGAAATCATAATACACAAAGTTTCCACTCACTTTAAAGAGCTACTCTCCAAAACAAATCCATGTACTGACTGGATACACCGAACTGCTTCCTCTTCCTTCGAATAAGTAATATATCTAGTCCAAACAAACAATTGTAAATAAATAAATGGCAAGCCTACAAAATAATTCACGACTCATTAGTAAAGCAACAAATATTCTATATGCACAAGATATTACCATATATGAACTTCAGTAAATAGATCAAAAACCAAGTGCAAGATACTTGACACAGGAATGATGAAAAAATATGTGTCCTCAAAGTAATTCTACTCACCGATGTTTTAAATTGAACTCACCATAAAAATATAAAAAATGTTCGTTGTTCAATAAGCGAATTAAATGGGTTGAAGTTCCCATTTTTAACACCCGTATATACTAAATAATAGGAAAAACAATGTCCATTCGATTGCAACCCAATATTTGACAATCGTATGTCTTGCTTTTCCGGCATGGAAGCTCCAAGACCAGCAAAAGCCGATCCAAATTGCAAACAAATTAGGAAATTTAAGCAAAACTTGAAGATACATACAAGTCCTTGGAAAAGAATAATTACTTCTGGAAACTTCAATGCCTACAGGAGTTGTTAACACCACAAACAGTTAAATTTGAAGTAAGGCACTGTAATATTACTAGCTCAAGGAGTGGCATATAGGAACTTACACACTGCATGTACTATGTGCAAAATGTTGTATAGCACCCGCAGATGTCCGTGACATAGATACCTTCAGCACCTTTCCATACTCACCAAAATATTCTTTACCTTGGAGAAGCTGCTTCAAGAAAATGGTATAAAGACACCAAGAAGAGATGGGCAGGAAGGGAAGATCAAAGAGAAGGGATACATACATCCTCATCTGCTAGATTAAGTGGCAACCCCACAATGTAAACAAGATTCCTTTGGATCACTCGTACACTGCTAAGTTCAGTGACCATTGAAACATTTAACTCAGTTGAAGATGATGAGAATGTTTTTATTTCGGGTTTTTGTTATGATGGTAAGCAAATTAGGTTTTTGAGGGTTTTTATTTTGGGCTTTTTTAAGGGTCAGGCTTGGATTGGGGTTTTTTTTAGTGGCCCTAAAAATTTGAGGCCAAGGCCATTGCCTTGGGCCAGGGCCGGCCCTGCCCAAAAGGGTATTAAAACAAAGGTGCCAAAATCAGATGCAATAGATTCATTTCCGATCCCTATCTGCATACTTGTGTACGTGTAGGAAAGAAAGCAGGTGGTTGCAAAACAAGAAGAAAACTATATAATGAGAAACCATTTTTTGTTGAATTTAGTGTACCTACACCGTAAGTATATATTTTCTAAGGAATAATTTATTTTTCCTTTCACATTATTTATTTCCTTTGTATATGTTAAAACTACTCATTTTCACAATGAATTTTATACAGGCAATACACCTAATTAGAGAAAAATTATTAACTAGACCTATGACAACTTCATCGACTTTGAAGGGGTTGTGTTGATATTTTTTCTTGTTACGGGTCGAAGTTCACCTTTTAATCTTCATCTTTCAAACTAGTCATTGGAAGTGTGTGTTACAACATGCTAATAAGATTTTAATGGTTAAAATTAGAAAAAAAGTGCTATAAAGGTACTAAAAAATGTGTCTTTTCGATCTTTTACATTGTACTGACTAATTTTATTTACTTCTACATACCAAACATGCTTTAAACCTCGACTCTCGTACAAGTTTCATGAAAATGTTATCAGGGCAACCATGCATGTATGCGCATAGAGACTAGATGGTCATTTTGTTCTCAAATCTCAACCTTTTCTTTTGTATCCCTCTAAAAACCTGTGAATTGTTGTATTTGAGCACAACAAACAAAACTAAAGAAGACCACAAAGAAATCCTCAAAACTTTAATTTCTTTCTTTCCCTCTCTATTTCTCAGTCAGAAATGGCTGTATAATTTTAAGAACTTGATGAGAAAAAAGAGTAGTAATGCCAGGGACGGAGCTAGGGGGTGGTCGTATGTCTTGACTTTTCCGGCATGGAAGCTCCAAGACCAGCAAAAGCCGATCCAAATTGTAAACAAATTAGGAAATTTAAGCAAAACTTGAAGATACATACAAGTCCTTGGAAAGGAATAATTACTTCTGGAAACTTCAATGCCTACAGGAGTTGTTAACACCACGAACATTTAAATTTGAAGTAAGGCACTGTAATATTACTAGCACAAGGAGTGGCATATAGGAACTTACACACTGCATGTACTATGTGCAAAATGTTGTATAGCACCCGCAGATGTCCGTGACATAGATACCTTCAGCACCTTTCCATACTCACCAAAATATTCTTTACCTTGGAGAAGCTGCTTCAAGAAAATGGTATAAAGACACCAAGAAGAGATGGGCAGGAAGGGAAGATCAAAGAGAAGGGATACATACATCCTCATCTGCTAGATTAAGTGGCGACCCCACAATGTAAACAAGATTCCTTTGGATCACTCGTACACTGCTAAGTTCAGTGACCATTGAAACATTTAACTCAGTTGAAGATGATGGGAATGTTTTTATTTGGGGTTTTTGTTATCATGGTAAGGAAATTAGGTTTTTGAGGGTTTTTATTTTGGGCTTTTTTAAGGGTCAGGCTTGGATTGGGGTTTTTTTTAGTGGCCCTAAAAATTTGAGGCCAAGGCCACTGCCTTGGGCCAGGGCCGGCCCTGCCCAAAAGGGTATTAAAACAAAGGTGCCAAAATCAGATGCAATAGATTCATTTCCGATCCCTATCTGCATACTTGTGTACGTGTAGGAAAGAAAGCAGGTGGTTGCAAAACAAGAAGAAAACTATATAATGAGAAACCATTTTTTGTTGAATTTAGTGTACCTACACCGTAAGTATATATTTTCTAAGGAATAATTTATTTTTCCTTTCACATTATTTATTTCCTTTGTATATGTTAAAACTACTCATTTTCACAATGAATTTTATACAGGCCAATACACCTAATTAGAGAAAAATTACTTATCTTCAACATTGTATTAATCAATATATCTTTTATCATAATTTCTTTACAAAAGATTCGTTAGGAGGATCGAAAGGAACTTTCACAAATTTTTTTGTCTCTCGTTTCAATGCATGTTAGCGGAATATTTGAACAAAAATTATCATAGAGATAAAATGTCCTAATTTAAAGAAAAAGGATAAAAAGGTGAAAAAAGTTGCAAAAATTGTAGATTTTCTTATAATTAAAATGTAGCGTAGACTATATATGGCAAAAAAAAACCCGACAAACCCACGGGCCCCATCCCAAACGGGGCGGGGATTACCCGCTTAATCAGGTATTCAGGGAGGTGAATTTTGCCCCATGGTCGGGCTCGGGGCAGGGATGGGTAATAGGGTGCCCCACCCCGCCCAGTTTAATTTTTTTTATTTTTTATTTTTAGAATTCAATATTTTAAATGGAAAATTTCATTAGTTTTAATATAAAATGGAAACTAAAATTATTTGTTTCAATCTAATGAATAAGGGAAATCAAATAAATTATCAAAAATTAAAAAATAAATAAAAATAAATGGGATAGTAAATCCCGCCCTAAACGGGTGTAACGGGACGGGGTCACCCCGTTGCCATCCCTAGTGTAGACTGCAAAAACTGTTGTGCAGGAAATCTTATAATATTTAATTTAGAAGCTTTATATCTTTTTTGAATGTGACAATATCTTTTAGACATCTAGTAGTTTTCTAGCAAGTAGTTTTCATAATCTCTATTTTCTTGAATTTCAGTAGACTCTGAAAGTAGTCCATGTTTCTTGAATTAATTCTATGTGACTTGTTAGTCAATAGTGACTAAACAGGTCCCCCATTCCCACCTAAACCGCTCATTCCAAAGAGGTCCCCAATTTCTCATTCGAGGACCGCTAAACCCCCATTCCCCAATTTCTCATTTAAAGAGGGGTCCCCAATTTGCTGAATTTAATCCCGGGGAGTCATCAAATAATAAAAGTATGCGCACACATGTGTCCCTGTGTAGACTTTTGTGTTTATACACGAGCATAGATATGATAGTGAGTGTTAACAAGAAAGTGCGGTTGTCATAAACAGGGATTTTGGGCTTGCATGTCATGATCAAAGTTTGAGACAATGCAACAAACAAAATTCTGGGGTCCGGGGACACCACGAAGGGATTGTGCAAGTTTTTTTTTTTTTTTTTTTTTTTCGTTTTTGTAATTCTTTATTGAAATTAAGTGCTTATCCATTTTATCCGTAAAACAAAAAATAAAAATAAAAAAATGTGACCTTCAGGTACAATTTTAGTGTATTTTTTGTGGAAGATAATGCATTGGGAGTAATTGTGCAGTAATCATGAAGGCGCGTTTGATAAAATATGATTTTTCATTTCCCAACTTTTGCACCTGTTCGATAGTAAAATTTTCTTCGGAAAACGTTTTCCTCCTAGACACCTCACGCGTCACATTCCCTTGAATTGAGGGATTCCTTTTCCATTTGGTTTTGTGGTGTTTCATTTTCCAGTTTTTTTTTTTCTTTTTTGGCAATTGAAAAAAAATTATAAACACAATGGTAAAAAAATTTATCACTTTTATTGACAATTTCTATACAAAATAAAGTCAAATGAATGGTATTCGATATAAAATTTTTTAAAAATTTTTTTTGGCAAGTGAAACAAATTCTAAACTCAATGGTAAAAGAAATTATTACTTTAATGAACAATTTTCATAAAAAATAAAGTCAAACGGATACCAAACTTTCAACATTTTTCAGGTAGAAAATTATATCAATCAAATACAATTAATTACAATTCCCAGCAAAACAAATTTTAGACAATTCAATTTCCTAAAATTCATTTTCTTTCTACCAATTTTCCACATTTACAATCAAACGAACCCAAAATAAGGATTGACCAAATCCTTTGTAATGATAAGATCTGGCTTGCCATTGGGGGCCATAAGTGAGGGACTAATGGTGTATTTTTCCCTAAATAAATTGCTAATTCATACAACTAAATAAAAGTTGGAAGAGTATCAAACTACATTTTATAACTATCTAAAATTTTTACATAATATTATTATTGTTGTTGTTTTAATCTATTAATTAAAGAATTTTCACTTCTAATTTATACAAAAACAATATTTTAATAACAATTAGGTGATGACCTATACTTTTTAAAATATTAAGGATCGATTTGCAACATAAGCCATATGTGGGAGACTAATATTTAGCAAACTTTTGGCCTGGTGAAATGATACAGTTTGACTAATATTAATGAAAATTTGCACTAATTGTCCTCAAACTATAGTAGAGATGGCAAAAAAACCCGCCCCGCCCCGAATGGGGCGAAAAAAACCCGCCCCGACGGGTTGGCGGGGCGGGGATTGCCGCCCCGCCTCGGGTCGCGGGGCGGGGCGGGGCGAGGGTGCCCCGCCCCACCCCGCCCCGTTAAAAAAAATTTTTTTTTTTTTTTTTTAACGTTGTTTGTTTAATTTTGGACATTGTTTACTTTCATTGTTTGGTTTAGATATTGATATAATTATTTTAAGTATTATTTGCTTTGGATTATAAAATTTCGAATTGTATTTAATTGGAAATTTTTGGTTTTAAAAAAAAAAAAAAACTAAATGGGGCATTAAATGGGGCAAAAATCCGCCCCGCCCCGCCCCGCCCTGCCCTGCCCCGTCAAAGGCGGGGCGGGGCGAGCCCGGGGATTGGCGGGGCGGGGCCGGGCGAGGCTGCCCAGCCCCGAACCCGCCCCGTTGTCATCACTAAACTATAGGGTTTGTGACAAACCTATCCTCGTGCTAGTTTTTACGGCCACACCTTTTCAACTATGGTTGTTCCCCCCTTGTACACGGGAATTTTGTACATGGGTGTATAGGTGCTGCGCTAACAACAGCTATGTGGTTGGATTTTTTTTATTTTTATTTTTATCAATGTCAAGTGAAATAATGTCAAGTGTCCCCTGTAAACCAATTTGGCAAACACATAACATGGTTCTTTCAACTAACGGGTTAACCTTAGTCCAACGTGCTCTTAACATAGTGAGTACACAATTCTAGATAACACTCGACTCGACACGACACGACACGACACGACTAGGGCTGGGCAAAAACCCGCCCAACCCGATCAACCCGCCCAACCCAACCCAACCCGACTGGGTTGGGTTGGTTTTTTCCATTTTTTTCTTGGGTTGGGTTGGGTTGGGTGGCAAGGTTAAGTTGGTTTGGTTGGGTTGGGTTGGGTTGTGGGTTAACCCACCCAACCCGACCCACTAATTAAAAAACTAAAAAACTTTGCCAAACTAAAATAGAATAAAGGTGAGAGACCCGGTAAAAAAAAAAGTGAGAGACAAAAAAAAAATACTAACATATCTTCCATCATCTCTCTCACGCGGCGGGCGTCGTCTCACCAAATCATCAACATTGTTTGTGATTTTGGATGAGATCTATCTTCCAATACATCTCTCTTTAACGCAATATATTCATGTTGCTTTAAATTTAGTACTTTGGTGGCTTTAATGTTTGTTCATAGGTCGTCCCAACTCCCAACCTAACCCGACCAACCCAACCCAACCCAACCCGACCGACATTTGGTTGGGTTGGGTTGGGTTTCAATTTTTACATGGGTTGGGTTGGGTTGAATTTATGTCAAACCGACCATATTGGGTTGAGTATGGGTTGGGGGAAAAACCGACCCAACCCAACCCACGCCCACCCCTAGACACGACAAAGGAAAAATTTATAATTTATTTTCCTTTTTAAATATCATCTATTACGATCCAATACAACATACCCAACATATTATTTTACATCCCAATTTCGTTCACTATACATTGTTGGGCCAAATTCATACTAAATTTCTAAATAAAACTAAAACTTTTGACAAATAAAGAGTCTTGATTGTCTGTCTGTATATATCAGGCAATTTCTGCCCCCAATTAGTCCAAATAAAAAACAGAGGAGAACTGGGTTAAAATAGACCAAATGCATTCATTAATGTCAGAAATGGTTCCTTTTATTTTACAGTTGGACAGTGTGTGCTAATTGTTCCTCTTTTAGTAACCCTAACTTCAATGCATGTCTAAGTGAATCAATGTTTGTTTGTGCCCGTTTAGTCAATGTCATGTCCTCCATTACTTCGACTTAAATTCCGATGCCAACGTTCCTAGCCTTGAATCGACCGACTATAAGCATTCTCCTAGCATTATCGGAGAATCTTCTTCTTCTTATTTTCGGGCTTTAAAAATGCTACACGTACTATCTTATTCAGATAAAAATATATTATGTAAGTGTTTTCGAAAATTCTATCATTTAGTTTCTTAATCATTGTCTGGGACGACTCCCATTGATCCGGACAACATTGTGCTCTTAACTAATTGAAGATATGAATTCTAAAAAGTCAAGCCACTGCTCTTCAGTTAGGGACGGCAAAAAAGCTCGTCGGCTCGGACGGCTCGGGCTCGGCTCGGAAAAAGCTCGAGTCAATGTCATGTCCTCCATTACTTCGACTTAAATTCCGATGCCAACGTTCCTAGTCTTGAATCGACGGATACAACCGATTATAAGCATTCTCCTAGCATTATCGGAGATTCTTCTTCTTCTTCTTATTTTCGAGCTTTAAAAAACTACACGTACTATCTTATTCAGATAAAAATATGTTATGTAAGTGTTTTCGAAAATTCTATCATTTAGTTTCTTAATCATTGTCTGGGACGACTCCCATTGATCCGGACAACATTGTGCTCTTAACTAATTGAAGATGTGAATTCCGAAAAAGTCAAGCCACCGCTCTTCAATGATGAGCTCTAGCAAACAAATCTTGTGTATTTTTTTCAGAGCACCAAGGTTACTATATAATTATTTTGAATAATCATGTAAAGGGATAACAGAAATTACTCTTGAAGCGTGATTAATTTCTGACTTTATTAAATACCGTGGACAACTATTTTTCTCAAATATTTTCTTAAATCACCAAACTTCAAACCCTCAAGAATTTTTTAATATTCTTCAAAATATTTACGGTTTTGCTACCGGTACATCGAAGTGTACATCGAGGTGTACATCCCCCTCACATGGGGATGAGACCCGCTTAAATAAAAAAATATTTTATTTAGTGGGTCACACCCCTCATATGAGGGGGGTGTACACCCCGATGTACAAAAGTTGATGTACAAGTAGACTTTTTCAAATATTTATTGTAAGGGCGAGCATGATCGACCCTACAATTTTGAATGCACTAATGCAAAATCTGATAGAGCGTCACTCTTTTATTTAATTAAAAAATATACATAAAGGAAAAAAATACAATAATGGTGAATTAATGGGAGACTTCTCTTAAACGAACAAAAATGGTCCTTTTTTTCACATTTAGCTTAGAGGAGGAATAATTTTTGTTTGACTAATAGAAACTTTTCCAAGAATAAGCTAGAGTAATTGAAAAAAAGAATTAAATTAATTAATTTTTCTTTCTCAATAATATGTCAAATTAAAAATGGTCGATATTATTTTAACGATTCTCTGTCCTTTTCTCCTAAATATTGTGCCATCTAATTTGGCAACAATTCAAAAAAATTCTTCTAAAATAAATTCTTTAAATTAACAAAAACGTGAAAATATATAAATTGTTATCCCAATGGTGCCACTGTAGTTGCAGGACCATGTGTGGTCGTACCACTTGTGCACCCTCAAAGTAGGGCATGCACGTGAGTGGGCACCAAGAGATAACTAATATTAGAATCTTTAACGTTGTGGCTAGAGTATAACTAGTTGTCCCAATGGTGCCACTCCAATTGCAGGACCATGTGTGGTCGTACCACTTGTGCACCCTCAAAGCAGGGCATGCACGTGAGCGGGCACCAAAGCATAACTAATATTAGAATTTTTAACGTTGTGGCTAGAGTCACACGAAAAAAAAAAAAAAAAATCTTCTGTAGCCCCTAGAACTAGGGTTTTTCTTCTTGTCCTATTGTATCTGTATTTCATTCTTGGCCTTTTCGCACGTGCAATCTCATAACTTTTTTACTAGCCTTTCCCTAGAGCTACGGAAGGGACCTTATTGAAAAGTTATCAATTAAGCTCCAATAATTAAATCACAATCAATTCGATCAAGACTTTACAGAATAATTATCAGTTTCTGCTCACCCCACTAAACCTAAAAAATTGAACTCTAAAATTACATAAAATTATAGGAACAATGTATTTCAATTTCATTCAATTACATCGTCTTGACTTGTCACCGTTGAGTATCGAATAATTAAATGTAGGCTATAATGATCGTTTCAACATTCTGATTATTTTATGAAAAAAAATAATGTGTATACATAATTATAGACTTAAACTCATCAATGCTGTAACTATAATAATAAATATTGAATGTTGCCCTAAATACAAGCAAGATTAGTTTATTATTTATTTATTTATTTTTTAAAAAATAAAATGTCGTGCAAGGTTTGCCAACCAGGTTGTCGTGTTAGGAATGACAAAATTTCTCTCTATTAAAACTAGGGGAAGGCCTGAATTCTACTTTGAAAATAATTGAAAATTGTAATTAAAGTTGACTTAAGAAGAAAATGCTACTTTGGAATTCTATTCGAAGGGTATTTTACAAATTCTAATTAAAGTTTTATTTGAAAGCCTAATTGGGAGTTAGGGATTTGTGTTGGACTCGAAAATGTCAAAATATGGATAATGAAGTTTTTGGGGAGCAAAAGAGTCAAGAAAATCGAATTCAACTCGTGTTTGTAGTCCAGTTTGGTTTTGCATTTTTAAACATATTTATCATTCTATTTTATGTATAACTCTGCTTTTGAGGTTCAAAACATTATATATATTAGTGAAAACTCCATTTCCCTGTCAATTATTGTTTCTTGAGTTTGTGATCAATTACTTTATTGTGCATATTATTTTCTCACTTATCATTACAACAAATTGATATTGGAGTTATCCAATATTTTCTTCATTGTTCATAATACTCTCCCTCAACTTATCTTGCATGGTTAGGGTCGGATCTAGAACTTCGACTCAATAGGGCGGTCGTTGACCGTGACAGTCAACGATCGTATAACGATATCGTTTATTAATATTAAATTAAATAATATAAAAAATTCTTTAGAATATATGTAAATGCACTAAAATGCATAAATCATATATTTATATCAAAATATAGCTCAATACAAATCGAAATAATAATATAAAATACATGATAAACAAGACTTCTTTGCGTTATTAATGATTAACAAATCATTTGCTTAACTAGAAGCAATGGCCAGACTACATGCATTACTACATAAACTAGGTTGGGACTTTCCTTTAAGTTGGAAAAATCGTTCTATAATCTATATTAGAATCGAACGTTAATAAAAAATTAAATGTATTTAACATTAATATTAAAGCATGATTAAAGTTTCAATTTTCAATTCCCAACACCAATTTATCACAAATTATAAATTCCCCAATTTCTCATTTTCAATTTTCACAAATCACAATTCACATTTCACAATACTCAGATTATTTTTTACTATCATAATTCACAGTTGACATATTCTCAAATTCTCAAATAACACATAAATCAAAACGCAATACTCATAAGTCATGATTCATAAATTATGAAAGCATAAAATATTTAAAATAACAAAAACAATAAAAACCAACAAAAAAATAAAATAATAATCACTTAATCACCTAGAGTCTTGTGGACGACAGAACTAGAGGCAAAGGGGCAAGAGGGTGAGTGGCCGCTACCGAAGCAAGCTACTGTAACGGCCAAGGGAGTCGCGTTGCTATCGGGGCAGGGGCTAATGGTAGAAGGTTTGTTTTGAATTTTTGGTGGTTTTTGTCCTACATTATTAAAGGAGGGAGTTTTGGTTGCACTATTCATAAGTCATTTGGCCACTTGGCTCAGTTGTTGAGCCACTTTAGGCAAGTCGTGTTCTATTGGTTATCTACCTATAATAAAAAAGTGAGTTTGGGTGGTACTGTTCATAAGCCGTTAGCTCGACTCGGCTCGGTTGAGTTTTTTTTTTTTTGGTATTTGCGATCCGAGCCAAATGTAGATCGCGTTGCCTAGTCGGGGCATTGGGCTAATGGTAAGAAGGTTTTGTTTTGAATTTTTGGTGGTTTTTGACCACAATATTAAAGAGGGAGTTTTGAGTTTAGGCACTATTCATAAGACATTTGGCCACTTTGCTCAGTTGTTGAGCCCTTTAGGCAAATGGTTTCTATTGGTTATCACCTATAAATAAAAAAGTGAGTTGGTTTGGGTGGTACTGATCAATAAGCCCGTTAGCTCGACTCGGCTTCGGTTGAGTTTTTTTTTTTTGGGTATTTGCGATCCGAGCCAAATGGCTTTCTGGCCCGGCCCGGCTTGTCTAAGTCGTCTAAGCCATTTTTTTTTTATTCATTTGATTTGATATTTTAAGTTACAAATATGCATTTTAAACGATTTAAATTTTTTTTGAAAATGTTGAAGTGCGTCCATGATATATATATGGTCGATAAATTTTATCATACTCATAAATTATTAAAAGAGTATTTTTTTGGTGGCACTTTTTCCATAACCGTTTGGCCACCTGGCTGAGTTTTTTAGGCCGCTTTAGCCAAGCCGCGTCCTATTGGATATTGCTACTATAATAAAAGAGTGATTTTGGCTGTTACTGTTCATAAGCCGTTTACCTCGACTGGCATGGCTCGACTCAACTGAGTTTTTTTTTGGTATCTGCGAGCCAAGCCAATGGTGCTTTCTGTGGCTCGCTCGCCTAAGCCGTCTAAAAGCCATATCTTTGTTTTTTTTATTCGTTTGATTCGATATTTTAAGTTACAAATATACATTTTAAACGATTTAAATTTTTTTGAAAATGTTGAAGTGCGTCCATGATATATATATGGTCGATAAATTTTAAATATCAAAAATAATTTTACATAAATTGTAAAACGTAAAGTCGTGATTGTTTATATTTTTTTTCAATCTCAACCACATTCTAATGTCTTTTTTTCGAACTTTATTTTTCCTACAACGTTTGATTTGATATTTCGCGATATGAA
>CM032636.1:30895981-31102376 GCA_019097785.1 Fraxinus excelsior | reverse complement strand
AGTGCAATGCCTTGGCATTGCTTTACTGCCTTGTCCTGGTGATTTCACTTAGGTATACAAAGAAAAAGGTTTTTTTTTTTAGTTTCTCCTTTCCTTTTGGATAAGAAAAGTACTGAATGATGCTATAGTTTTAACCGTTGCACAAATGATTGCTTATGGGGTCATGTATAAGGAAGATTGGTTTCTTTAATTTGTTTATTTCCATGCTGGAGCCTCGCCTTTGTTGATCCTAAAGGTTATTGACTATTTTATTAGGAGTAATTTGGTAGATTATTTTGAGATCTTTCTCTAAGATTGTTTAGTTTACCGGGGATGGGGCTCAGGCATTTTGATCATGAATATGAAATGGTGTTGAAATATGAGCGATTATGTTCGGAAGAAAATTTAATGATGATAGATATTAATCTCAGTCATGTAATGATGAGTAGTTTAGTATAATAACAACAATGGGATTTAGTGTCATGGAATCGTATGAAATTATCAAAGTATTAAATCTCTCTATAAACCAGCTTTTTCTGTGAATGGTTAAAAAATGAATAAAAGTACGTTTACGTGATCGGTGATGCAGGAGATCCAGTGCCCAACTGAAACAAGACTTGGAAACAATATTTTTCCTAATTATTTCCTATAATTAAAATGCTTCTTTTTAGGGTTAAATCTTGTACCCATTCTGTGGAAACCTCATTTCTCAATATTACATGTGAAAGAATTTTTGAGTACATCTAGAGCGAAGCTACTTTATTACTTATAGGGAAATTTACATCTATAGTTCCTTTTTTGTGCTTAAATAAGCACTTGGGTTCTCATACTTTTTTTTATGCCACCTATGTCTCTCCATACGCATTCCATCAGAGACTTTTTATGCCACTTCAATATTTAGACGTCACATGTTTTGCACATAATCAAAGACTTTGTTTCAAAAGACTCTTTATATCCTTATTTTCAATTAAACAAATCTTAGTAATAGTTGAAGAAAGCAAAAAAAAAAAATAATAATAATAATAATCATCATCATCTGGTCCATCCCTCATGCCAGCCCCCAGTATCCCCTTGAACTCCTTGAAATCATAAGCACATATGGCTAAGCTTAAGAAGTAAAAGTTACATTTATGCTTCTCTATTGTCGAATATATTTTTAAGTGAAACATGCTCTATGTCCAATCACGTATTGATTAGTACGAGATGCTCTAATGCAGTATGAGCATTTTTAAGTTGACTTGGATTTGGTGCATGTGAATAAGTATGGAACATATAAAAATGCAATTTTGGAAACTACATAGCAAATTAACATGATAAGTGGTTCTCCTAAGTCTAAATGTTACGGCGTGTACCTTTCTTGAATTTATACAATTGAAGTTATTATATGAAATCATAATTGTCTGAAAAATACACTAAACATTTGTCTCACTTGTTCTTTACTTTCTTGGTTTCAAAATGTTATAGGATGACCAAGAAGGCCCTAGGACAATAGATGATGGTAATTTCATAGATGCAATGATGTGGACCCTGCTCACCATTATGGAAGTAACAATGAACATTCTCCAAGCAGTGCTCCCCATGTTGGAATTCTATCCTTTTCGGATGACATATTATGGTTATTTAGCATAACTGATAGACTGTTTTATCTAGGTTTTTTTAATTTTTATAATGTGAAATCTCCAATATTGGAGAATTTCGATGCTATCTCTATGTAGTCACATGCTTTCAGGGATGTGAAATCTCCAATATTGGAGAGTTTCTTCTCTCTTTGTAAAGATATGTTAATGAAAATTAGGAATAAATGAAGTAAAACCATCAACTCTTGTAATTTATTATTGAAAATACTTGACTTTGTTACTTCTTGGATTAAACAACTACAAGTTTGTAGGCATTGAATATTTCCTACATATGTGCTACGGAGTATCTGTAACAAATACATTGTTTCTCTTTGTCTATACTCTCATTTATGCTCAAAGTATTCAATAACTGAATTGGTAAAATATAATATATTAGGTTGAAAAATTTACTCCTTCATAAGTTATACTTTTTTTCCTCTTGCATGAGATATAAATTTTGGCCTTTTCTTGATGAATTTAACCCAATAGCAACCCTATTTTTCAAGTGACGTTACAAGCTCATCGAAATAGTTATCGAAGAATTGTAAGCTCCGCTTTAAATTAAATCTTATCTAAAATATATGATTCTTACCTTCCTGCATTATTCATTGTCATTCTAAATTTTCCTATTTATAACTCGATCAATTTATCTTGTAGAATGTACCTAGAAGTTCGCTCGATTACATCTACAAAAACTTATCCAGAATATCCAAATAGATAATCGTTCACACTGGAATTGGCCAATTCAAACAAATCTTAGTAGTAACATCCAACATTTAACTGTAGGGTCATCAGCTTATATTATAGAAAAGAACTTCAGATAGATCACCTGTACATATTCAAGCTTGTCAACGATGAAATTCCAATCTTCATGATGTACAAAGTTTCTCCCACCGATGAAAGTTGGAGATTAACATATGTTATATCGATGTATTTCATGTTTAGTTATTATCTTCATTTTGTTTAATTTTGTACGAATACTATATACTAGAGAACTAAATTTATTAAAATTTGGATTTCTAACTATCATTCCACGCTATTACATACTCAATTAAAATAAAACACGTGCATTGCACGTGGCTCAACTAGTTATATGAAAAAAAATCGACATGGAATAAAAAGAAACATACTGAAACCAGAGGGGCCGCCGAAGTTTCACAAATGGTCACTGAAGTTACCTGAAAATTTCAAAACGGTCACCGAAGTTTCAAAATTTAAGAAACGGTCACTGAAGTTTGAAATTTCTTCCAAAACGGTCACTGAATTTTCAGATTTTTTGACTAAGTTTGAGGCAATTTTTCGGCAACTTCCGACCACCAAAACCGCCGATTTTGGATACCGTTGGAAAGCCCACGATGTCATCTTCAATTACCACCAAAAATCTCCCCAAGACTCCAAATGATTCGGCCGGAATAAACCCACGAAGTCGGAAACCGAAAATTATGAAAATCTGCCCAGATTTTCAGATTTTTTAGGCAAGTTTGAGGCAATGTTTCGGCAACTTCCGACCACCAAAACTGTTGATTTCGGATACCGTTGGAAAGCCCACGATGTCCTCTTCAATTACCACCAAAAATCTCCCCAAAACTCCAAGTGATTCGGCCGGAATAAACCCACGAAATCAGCTACCCAAACTGGGCAGATTTTCGGACTTTTTTGCCCAGTTTGGGTAGCTGACTTCGTGGGTTTATTCCGGCCGAATCACTTGGAGTTTTGGGGAGATTTTTGGTGGTAATTGAAGAGGACATCGTGGGCTTTCCAACGGTATCCGAAATCGACAGTTTTGGTGGTCGGAAGTTGTCGAAAAATTGCCACAAACTTGCCCCAAAAATCTGAAAATCTAGGCAAATTTTCACAATTTTCGGTTGTCGATTTCGTAGATTTATTCCGGCCGAATCACTTGGAGTCTTGGGGAGATTTTTGGTGGTAATTGAAGATGACATCGTGGGCTTTCCAACGGTATCCGAAATCGGCGATTTTGGTGGTTGGAAGTTGTCGAAAATTTGCCTCAAACTTGGCCAAAAAAATCTGAAAATTCAGTGATCGTTTTAAAAGAAATTTCAAACTTCAATGACCGCTTCTGAAATTTTGAAACTTCAGTGACTGTTTTGAAATTTTCAGGTAACTTCAGTTACCATTTGTGAAATTAACACATTTATATTTATATATGTATCTACAAGTCTTCACGCCTAAGCTGGACTATATCTCTGTATTTCATACTGTGTACGTCTGGTAAAACGAATTTGGGCTGCTTCATAACGCGCTAGGCCTTCCCTGTAATAATCCAGCCAGAAATAGGCTCGGTCTTGGTAGTGAAGTGGCCCAATTTTACTGGTAGATTGATTCAAGAGAAAATTACACCCAATCCTATGTTTTAAGATCCAATTTCAAAAATTAGATTCAAAGTTCGTTTATTCAAAAATCAGGTTATAATTAAAAAAATTAATATTAATAATTATATTACAAAATCAAATTAATCATTTACCTACTCTCTCTCCCTCCCTCCACCTCCGAAGAAATGGCACTCCGGCATTAAAGGCGCAGCCGTAGCCATCGCTTTCTCGTAGTAGCGATGATGTACGAAAGCCCACGGACTCTACACGATCTAGATCTTTTTTTTTGAAGTGGTGAAGTGGAGTTGTGCGGTGCTGCTATGTTGCTAGTTTCGGTGCAATGGTGGGGTGTGCATGCGGTAGTGGTGATCGTGGTTATTTTTGTGATGTGGTCAGGAGATATGCACCGTCATGATCGGGTATGGGATGGTGGTGGGCTGCGCGTCATTGTCGAGATCCGCACCGTCGCGATTTGGTGTAGGATTCTTGGGCTATGTTTTCAGTTGTGGATGGGGGCTGTGGTGGTGGTGTTTAGGTAGCGACGATTATGTTAGGTTTGGTGATGGATCAAGCGGCGGCGGCGCAGTGAAAGTGGTGGTGATGTTGACGGTTTAGTGTAGTGGTGGTGGTGAAAACGTTGGCATCGATGTTTGAAATTGTGATTTTTGTTTCTGGGATGTGGTGGTGATGGTGGTGTTGGTGTTGACGGCGAAGACGACGGTGGTGTTGTGTTGGTGGTGATCACAAATAATTTGTTGAATGTGACCAATAAATTGGTTAGTGTGTGACCAATAAATACCGTGTGACCTACAAGTTTATTAATTTGTGACCAATAAAAGTAATATGTGACCTACATTTTGATATTTTGTGACCATAAAATAAGTTATCTTATAGATTTTGTAATTTGTAACCGATGAAAAAATTGTGACTTTTAAATTTTTAATTTGTGATAGATGAACGAACTACGACTTACAAAGATTTTGAATTGGACCTAAGACTTTTTGAATTTGTGACCAAATTGCATAGATCTGTAACCTTAATATATTCGTCAGAGTTCGAACACTTGCCGGAATCGGGACAGTCGTCGAAATAAAGTGGCGGCAGAATGGTAATCAGAATAGTCGTTAGAACCGTCGGAACGATCGCCGGAGAAGAGTTGTGACCGACCTGCGTACTCATCGTGGTCGTCCCTCGGCCTCCCGCACCCGAACTGTTGCCAAAATAGTCTCCGGAGCGATAGGGGTGATGGAGGTGGGGTAGGGTAATTATGATATTATAATTAAATATGTAATAATAAATTCATTTAATAATTTATTATTTCATAAATAAAAATTTAAAAAACGTGATTTTTGAAATTTGAAAATTGTTTTTGTATTTTTGAAATGGTGTAAAGCAAAAACCTGAAATATGCATTGTTCCCTTGATTCAAACTCGAGGGTCCAAACTTGACGATCATTAATAACCAAGCATGAACCGGTTCGGTAAGGGTTACTAATTTTTGCATCTTTACTTTTTGTATGATCGGAATTTGAGGGTCCTGACTTTACGATAACAAGCCCATCAATAGTTCAACTTGAAATTGGCTTGGTCTAGATCGTAGGCTGGTTCATCTTTATTGGTGTATTGATCCACACCTAAGGTTCCTGACTTTGCGATGTCCAAGACCTTTAATAGTCTAGCCTAAATTTAGTCATGTTCGACTCATGAATTGCCCATGTTTACAAATAAGTTGATCTAAACGTGGGCCCTGACTTGATGATGGCCACGACAGTTCTAGTCCACCCTGGTATCAGCTCAATCTGGGTCTTGAACTTGTCCATCTTTACTGGTGGACTAGTTCAAACTAGATTGTCCTGACTTGGCAATGGCCTATAATCGTGGCATGAGCAAATTGCAACACCATATAAGCTAAGGCAAGGAAGGTCGTGCCTCCAACATAACATGGGCACAGCCCCAACGTGGAAATCTTCTAATAGCTAAATGTGGAAATCAACTGACGATGAACTAGTTTTTGTGATGGTTAAACTTGTCTCATGCACTAACTTTTGAAATAATTGATTGGAACATAGACTGGGCATTTTAACAAAAACGGAACATCTAGATATTTCGAGCATGAAGAATTGGATATATGCATCGAGTAAATAGAAGATAAAGTTGTTGACATGGCTAAAGACTCCAACATAATCTCCAATTTATCGTATTTGATCACAGACCAACATACTAAGACGAAAAGGATAACCGACGACACAACATAACAAGAACACATGAAATCCACCAATACAAGTTCGTAAGTAATTCTTAAAGACCCAGACCAACTGTCCGACCATCCCTTCGACGCAATCCAGCAGTGTATTGCTTCTCGAGATCCAATTGGAGCTTCTCCCTTTGCTTCTCCACGTCGTGGTTGTCTTGCTTTTGCTCCACTTTTGCGTCCCCTTTCACGCCCTACAATTGGATGATACCAAGGCAACCTCAGACTCTAAAAGTGTGTTAGTATGAACGAACAGAAATCCCACTAGTTTGTAGATTTCAGTTACAGTATGTTTGGTAAGGTAAATTGGACAGTACTTAATAATATTAAGGAAGAAAAAGATACTGTCCTACCCTACCTAATACTGTGAACCAAGCAAATGTAACTGCATAATGGAGCAGGACAAACAAAGGGGATAGAAATTACCATAAGCTTGTTGAACTTTTCTTGTCGTTCCCGATCACCAAATGTTGCCGTATCCCAATTGCGAACAGACTGTATTGAGCATTGATCAGATCATACAAAAAGAGAGCAAAAACTATGAATATCATAAAAGCATTGCATTGATCAGAAGATAATCTAAATGAAAAAGTTCTTGTTGATTTGGTCCAATTCTCTTCAGACTTGCATAGAGAGAATGCTTCGGAGCAGGTAGTTTATACTTAAAAGAGCAAAATTTCTTATCTGTAAACTATACTGTAGCTAAATTGATTAGATTTCCTTTACCTTCATTCATCCATATTAAGACCAAAATATGGAATATGAATTTAACAGAAGTCGAATTTGGGAAATAGGAGGGAATGACAGAAAGATGCGAGGAAACAAGAACAAATAAAAATACCTCTTCCGTTGTTGTGCTCTTCTTATTGCCCCACAACAGCTTCTTCTTTTGATCAGTAGACATGTATCCAGTTCCAACCAAATTCTTATTAACTGCAATTTATTCCAAAGAAATAATCAATTGGAAAAGAACACTGTACTATTCAAGGAAATAGATAAGGGTCCATTTTATTAACATGATTTAATAAATATAAATCATGGATATAATCAATTTTATTTGAATGTCATGAGTTCGAACCACGCCCAAGAAGTTAACAGGAAAAATCTTTCCCAGAATATTCATCATACCCACGTACGTAATCCTACAATAAAAAAACCACCAACTAGACTCTCCACGATGGAATGGGTCAGTGGGGTAGTATGATTTTACCACTAAATATGCAGTTAGCCCAAAATTTAAACCACCTCATAAACAGTTCTACAGAGTGTTTACTGCTTTTAGAATATCATTATTTAATCTAAATGAGAATAATCATTTAGGGACATCACTCAGAAATTTCCATTAAATTCTGACAATCAGAATTAATTGGAGGAATTATCATGTAAAATAAATTATCCCACCCTTATAGATAAGCCAGTCCATTCTGTTAAGCATAACTGTAAGAGCATCTTAACTGTCACACTGAAACTCTCCTTCCAAAACATCAAATAAACAAAAACAATAATAAAAAAAAAAAAAAAACCCCCAAAGTACCATACATACAGTAAATGCTCTAATTTCAAGAAAAAAAATTAGACCAGCACTAATATCAGGTTTTACTACATTCGAAAAATGAAACAGCAGATGAACTATTAAGACAATGCTAAAAGAAAAAGTTGCATACATATTCGCATTTAGACATCGAATAACACCTTTGGCGAATCTTTCTATCGCTGTCAGCAGATAACCAAAGTTGTTTAATGTAAAAACTGCTTAAAGATAAAGAATCACTGACTATAAGGGATCAAGAAAACAAATACCAAGTCATAGTTAGCAAGCTTATCAGTTAATTGTCTTATTACAGGCAGCAAAAAGTTATTACTACTAATGTCAATAACAAAAGCCAGGTAAGCAGTAGCATATAATTAAAATTTAAAATTCCCACATCATTGCACATTTTTCACAGAGATATTTACAAATGAGAGATAGAAACAACTAAAGTATTAACTATAGACCAAATAAATTGAATCACAGGTGTGAAAACTGCCACAATTGAGATACCTAGTTCAGCAGCTTTCATAGCAGCAGTTTTTGCAGCATCAATATCAGAATCTGTCACATAGGTCTGCTCTGAGGGAACTCTTCCAGAAGCCACTTGCGCTTGCTTTGAGCTTGAAGACTGACCATCAGCTAAGTTTGCTGCTTCAGGAATTGATTTATCAGAGTCCACAAGCAAAAAAAAAAAAAAAAAAAACTAATAAACTGGATAGAATTATTATTGGCACTCCAAAATATCCATAATAAGAATGAGATAAGCAATAGCTATAGGACATAATAAAAGTATAAGACATATCACCTTTTCCAGAACCTGTGCTATCGGAGCTAAATAACTTTGGCTTCTTAGCAATGGACTCCTGATCTTTGCTGGACAAAGCCTTTCTATCTTCAGAGTGCTCCTCTGGTTCTTCAGAATGTCGCTCCTTGTACTTATCCCTATCATCAAACCTCTTCTTTTCCTCTATGGTGTACTTCTCACCATTTAGTTCCTTAGTCTCTCTCCTGGAAGCTTCTTTTAGACGATCATTTCTGTAGTCTCCCGAACCCCTTCTATGGTTCGTCTTCCCATCTCGGCCATCCCTATCCTCTCCATGTATGTACCTCTCCCCAGACTTACCATCCTCAAAGCTGGTATATCTCCTACCAGATCCAGCTCTGTCAGATGATGAGTCTTTATCTTTATCCCTGCTTCTATGCCCCAAATTGTCAGATTTATCTTGAGAGTATTTGTCAACATCATGTGGATATTCTCTGGACCGATGCTCATAATCCCGACTTGCGTGATTGGAATTATAACAATCACGTGAGTTCCGATCAGAACGAGAGGACGATTTAGGGTAATCTCTATCATACTCATCCACATGCTTATATCGTCTCCTGTAATCATCATGTGTACGATAACTATGGGAATTCCTAGATGACTGTCGATCTGAATGTTTATTTAATTCACCACTGCGACTATACTGACTCCTACTTAAGGCCTGATCTAAGTTCCTATGCCCATCTCTTCTTTTGTCTCCATCAATTTCCTCAACATCCTTCCTTGATTGGATTGGACTAGAGATGCGCTCACGGCCAGGACTCCCTGGATACACATAAATGAAGCACATACTAGTAAAGGATATCTAATATCAATCGAAGGTATAAAAGGAAGCAACCACTGCATATAAAATTTCATTTGAATTTTTAGAGATAAGTATGAAAATTATTTGAGGAGGCATCGTATATATAATTTTTGCTAGACGTTATATGGAAAATCCCTTAAAGGCTCTAAATAGAAATCTTCATCACATACAAGACTAAAAAGAAAGTCAATCAAGTCCGGGGCACATATTGGAACAAAATAAAACATTAAGTGGTATGCACTAGTGCAGGATAGTTTACAAGTTTTAACTTCCTTTTCTACTTTTATACTATCCAACTACACAATCCTCCCCATCAAACATATCAATAAACATATGTATCCATAAGCTCAAATTTTTGGTCCTATGACTGGAAACCAGCAGGATTCAAGAAAGAAGGAAAACACCTCTCAGTTTAGACTCAACAGATTCTACCAAGCTGAAGACTTCGGGAGACCCACAATTCTCACCATCTTAATCTCAAAACCAACTTGATAACCAATTGAAACCAGCAGAATCCACGATCATGTATCATGAGAAAAACATAACTACATAAACGATCATTCTTTTTCTTCAAACTTTGATTTGAATAAAAATAGATTATTTGAAAGGACTAACCACCGGATGAAGATGAAGACCCATTAAGAGGAGACCGGCGCCTGTACTTCCGGTTACCTGAATCATTCAAAGGCTTCCGAAATTCCGCCTTTGGATCAACAATTTCATGGGTATTTGAATCCATACTTCTTTTCCCTGCAGGAAAAACAAAATCCTAATCATTTCCAATTAAAAAAATCGAATTTCATTTTCCAACAAAATAGAAAAAAGTGAATTAATATTAAATCCGTATAATTTTAAATATATATAAACGTATAGAATATGCTCATTGAGAGACGAACCTGTAATTCAGTATAAGGGCAAACAAATTTGGGATTAGGGTTTCGTCGTTTAGGTACTTTTGAAGTGAAGCAAGATGAATGAAAAGTAGAGAAAACGTCACACGGGGAAGATTTTATTAAAAATAGCACCAAGGAAAGCCAAAAAATGATAGTGGCGGTATTTTTTTAACTTTTACTGCTGTACATTTTTTCCACTACTCTAAGCTCCTGTTTGGAGCTCATATTTGACATGCTAGACATGATAACTAAATTGAAAGTACGATTTTAACCTTCTATAAACTGCAAGGACCAAAATGCAAATTCATAGTTAAATGTATGACATTATTCAAACTCAAGGGACCATTCTACAATTTACACCTCTTCATTCGCTTCAAATATCCAAACGAACCCCGAATAGGGTTTTTAGGGTTTAAGACTTCCTTCTTCGGTTCAGTCACTCGTACATTTCCAAAAAATTTCACTGTTATTGACATAAATCTCTGAAATTCAGCATGTGGGCACTACGTCAAGTATTTATTCCTATAAAGTAATTCGTTTCTCTAACACTCTTGCACTCGAACAAAATATGTGTTATTTGTATGTTTGCGCACTTGTTTTTGTGTATTTTTTTTATTGTTTATTGTTTTTGAGTGCATTTTTTTTATATAATGAAGTGGTTTACTTAGCGTCTGACTGGTTTTGCAAATATGTAGTGGTGTGTATGTGTTTAAATATGTTTTACATGAATGTATATATGTACACATTCAGCATTTGTTTATGTTCCGACTTTCCAACTTATTTTATAAAGCTCTGAAATTCAGCACGTGGGCACTGGTCGAGTTTACATTCCTATCAAGTAATTTGTTTTGCCAACACTCTTCCACCCATGTATACATAGTATATGAATGTAATTGCATATATGTACGCGTGTATGCTTCAGCATATATTTTTATGCACGTTTGTTTGAAGTTCACAGTGAATTCATGGTTTCTTTTGGTTTATGGATTTATATTGAAACAAAGGAAAGTTAAAAAAACACGAGGACGGATTTTTATTTTTTTTCTTATTTTCTCTGTTTTTGGAACATGGGCATTTCTTCAATGATTGTTTGGTTTTGCTGAGTTTCTATAGTTCTATGAGAAATGGTGTGTAGAATTAGAATCTTCGGAATTATTGTCTTCAAATAGTTATTAATATGTTAATCCAATCCATCTCAAGTTTTGCAAAAAGTTTGTGTGGAGAATGTAATAAAATTGTTGATTTAGTTGTCTTGTGATCAATTTCTGCCCTCTGGAATTCTGATGTTGTTTGCACCCAGGAATCGAGGATTTAGTGTATCCTCTCGAATTTGCTGTGCTAAAACAGAAATAGCAAGATGTTACATGGATATTCACAAGGCTGAATTCATTGAACCTCGAGAAATACCAGCTGATGGTTTGCATTCACTTAAAAGATTCTATGACAAATCATCTAATGTTCGGAAGTTATCCATCGAAGATCGTGGTTATTCTTCACAAGCTAACTCAAAGAGTGGAGAGGAAGATGATGACTTGGAGGATGGTTTCTCTGAACTTGAAGGTCATCCAACTGCTTCTGGTGCCGCTGTAGAAGATAATGCTGAAGATGAGAACGACGATGAACTAATTTCTGGGCCAGAGCTATCTGAAGAGGAGTCTTCTGATGACGACATTCAAGTAACCGAAAATGAGGTGGAGGTATTAGATAATGACACCGATGTTGCAGAGAAGGTCTCTTCAAGAAAGATGGGTACTTCAGCATTGGCCCGTGCTATCTTAGGTGCTCCAGCTTCTTCTCTTGGCAAGTTTTTGGATAAATGGGTTGCAGAAGGTAATGAAGTTACCCGATTAGAAGTATTGTTAGCCATGCTTACTCTGCGGAAATGGCGTTCGTACGGCAAGGCCTTGCAGGTGATTCAATTTAGTCTTCAATTGCATATCATTTATTCTGTTCAGTGCATACATGTTATTATTCCTGATTCTTTCTAAGCTCAACGAAATACAACTATCAATAATTTTGTTGGACTATCTATTAGCATTTATCATCATTAACAAGGTTGCCTTCACTCTATTTCCCTGATGTACTTAATATCTTTGTATTTTTGATACGTGAATGATTAAAGATTTTATGTGAGCTGTGAAGGACACCACTTCACTGATGTTTACCCTTCTATTCTCAAATGCATCACTCCTTTCGAAGTCATTTTTTTTTCTTTCTCAACCTTCTTTTCTTTTGTCTTTTCGCTTATTCTCCCTTTAAAGTTGGGCTCCCTGTTTGTTGAAACGACTGGAGAGACTTTTAAACGGATTTAGTCATCACTCATCATGATACTATATTGTTAGGCATTTTGTACTCAGTTCTGATATTTGTATACTGGATAGCAGTTGACTTGATTAGAATAATTCCTGATTTGATTGTTCCAGGGAGCACTTCCTGTACTGAAATATGCTTTAATTATTTTAGCATCTCCATGAAAAAAAAATTTGACAACTAGGTTTTAATATTTTTGTGGCTTTGAAGCTGTGAAATATTCTCATGACTTTCTTTAGGTCATTTTATGCTTTATCATCTTTCTTAACCAATTTATTTTACCAAAATATTTTCTGAAGAATTAAGGTCTAGGTAAATCTAAATCTTATTTATCTTTTGTTCAATTAGATAGCTTATTTTTTATGACTTCTATGTTGGAGTAACTAGAATATATGGTTGTGCTTCATCGAAGGATATGGTGTGGTATTGCTAATTTATTTATTCCTGTTGAAATTCATGCTGTGAAGTTGGATCAGCTTATTTCAGTTTAAGTTTCTTTTCTTTTCAATAGTCTTTCACTCTGTAGTTTTCAGTTTGCACTCATATTGTAAAAATAAATTACTTATATGTTTAAGTTGCAATTTTTGGATATTCTTTCTACTTCATATTGTTGCTGTTTCTTAAATTGGTAATTTACATATTTTACTAAGATGGTTGTTACTTGTTATAGGTCTGCTAACTTGATTCTTAGTTGCATGTTATTATTTGTCTTTTAAAGTTGGAATTCTAAGAGACTCACCAGCTTTATGGAACCTAGCAAGTATATACACACACTATTATAGCAACGTGCCATTATTTCTAAATAAATTGTAAACCTTGTCAAGTAGGTTGGATCATGACTATGTCATTAATTGGCTGATACAAACTTAGACAATCAGTTTCAAATTCTATGAAGTCTTGTTCCCCCCCACCCCCACCCCCACCCCCACAAACGCGCACACACACACATTTATGGTTATCAGCTTCCAGTACCATATACCTCTTTAATTGTGGAGCTCCAGTGCCCAATAGTAAATCTATGACAGAGTTGTCCATGATTTTTTTCAATTAAAATGGAGGTCCATACTAAGGCTGTCAAGGGAGGTTCTTGGCCTATCTGAACCTGTTCTACTTATGTTTAACTGGCTTGTTCCATATGCAAGCAATTTATTTCACCCAAGACTTTGTATGAAGTTGCTTCTTGGATCTTCTCCAATTGACCAGTCTGAACCCGGGGGGGATAAAAAATAGGAGATGGCATCTTGATGTTTCATTAGCCACATCACCGTTAGTCACCATGGTGATGAGGTGGCAACTAGTTGACAGTATTTGTTTTGAGCTTACGCCTCTCATCTCAGCTTCATATTTCTTGTATAGTTGTAGAGTCAGAATCCGTAATTTCTAATATTTGGCTTGATTTTCTTCTAGAATGAGTTGATGTTAATTTATAGTGTCTCCGTTTACTTCTCTGTATGTATCACTTTTAAAATTCACATTTTGCAGCTGTCAGAGTGGTTAGAGTCTAAAAAGCTTCTCGACTTTGGTGAGAAAGATTATGCTTCCCGTCTTGATTTAATTGCCAAAGTACGTGGTATCTATAATGCGGAAAGCTACATTCAGCACATTCCTGAATCCTTCAGAAGTGAATTAATGTATCGAACTCTCTTGGCAAATTGTGTTTCTGTAATCAATTTAAAGAAATCTGAGGAGGTTTTCAATAAAATGAAGGATCTAGAATTACCAATGACGTGCTTTGCTTGCAATCAGTTGCTAATTCTGTATAATCGGGTTGACAAAAAGAAAATTGCTGACGTTTTGTTGTTAATGGAGAAAGAAAATATCCAGCCATCCCTCTTCACTTACCAAGTCTTGATTGATGCGAAAGGGCAATCCAATGACATTGCTGGGATGGAACAAATTGTTGAGACACTGAAGGCCGAGGGTTTGGAACCTACCACCCATATTCAATCAATCTTGGCGCGGCACTATGTTGCTGGTGGCCTAAAAGATAAAGCCGAGGCTGTCTTGAAAGAGATAGAAGGAGACAATATAGAGAAAAATCGTTGGGCTTGCCGGCATTTGCTTCCTCTTTATGCAGCCCTTGGTAAGGCCGATGAAGTTGAACGGATCTGGAGAGTATGTGAATATGATCCACGTTTGGAAGAGTGTACTGCTGCCATCGAAGCTTGGGGAAAGCTAAAGAAAATTGAAAAAGCAGAAGCAGTTTTTGATAAGTTGGAAAAAAAGGTGAAAAATCCATCTGCGAAACATTATTCTGTTCTACTAAAAGTTTATGTACAACATAAGATGTTCGCCAAGGGAAAGGACCTCGTGACGAGAATGGCTGAAAGTGGTTGTGTCATCGGACCCCCGACCTGGGATGCACTAGTGAAGCTTTACATTGATGCCGGAGAAGTGGAAAAGGCTGACTCGATACTGCAAAAGGCTGCTGAGAAGAAAAATGGAAAACCAATGTTTAGTTCGTATATTGCAGTTATGGACCAATATGCTAAGAGAGGTGACATCCACAATGCTGAAAAAATGTTCCACAGAATGAGACAAGTTGGGTATGTCTCGAGATTCCGGCAGTATGAATCACTCATTCTAGCCTACGTAAATGCCAAGGCTCCCTCGTATGGGTTCAGAGAGCGGATGAAGGCTGATAATTTAGTTCCTAATAAACAAATGGCTGCTCTGTTGTATCGGGTAGATGCATTTAAAAAGACGGCATTGTCCGACTTGCTGGATTGAGGACATAGTGCATACGTTTGGCAAAGCACTACTAGACAGGCTTGTGTTATAAATTACTTCATTGTTGGGAACTTTAATTTTATATTTGAAGTAACAACTCAGTTTTTCTCGATTCTTCATTTAAGAAAGCCTTTCATTTGCTTGTCTTTTACACGAGTTTGAATTTTGTAATTGAGGTTCCCGACTTAATAATGTTATTGCATCAAACTTTTTTGGCGTTTAAATTCCCCTTAGGTTTTCATTCATTTAGTTAAAAAAAAAACACACACACAAGGTCAGATAAATAGATTAAAAACCAACAAATTAGAGTGACACAAATTCGATTAAAAATATACTTTTTATATTTTGCAAATAATGGCAGAAATGTCTTAATGTCCTCTATGACTAGAAAGGTGAGAATCCCACACCACATTGGATAATAATAGTGCACAATTCAGCATATACTGTGCTAACCTCCTAACAATCATTTTATCAAACTAATTCAGAATTCTTTGTGGGAATCTCTTCGCGGGAAAAAAGTAAGTCTTCACACCTGTTTTCTTACAACTAAGCAAGTTCTCCACAATTTCCATGGAAGATGCATAAGTTTTTGCTGTTCGTGATCTCTTTTATACTGATCCAGGATCTTCTGCTAATGCAGCTTCACGTCCCTCACGCCGATGTTGTCTCTGATGGAAATCAGGAAATTACAAAATAAGCATAAATAAATATAGGCTAAAAATTATCCACTTTGATCGAGGGATAACAGAAAAACAGATGCAACAAATCAAATGATAACCATATACACAGAAAAGAGAATTACTGATGCCTTAACTGTCACTCATTTATACAGAAAAAGATAAGCATGGGTATAAATAAAATTTCAGCATGAATTCCCAGTTCTCAAGTGAAGGTGAGGATTGTCACAAGTTGTCAGCGGACGAGATAGAAACGAGTCAAATGCTCTAAGCTGTATCAGAAGAGTCTGGCTTAAGGCACCCTAGGATGCACTGTGACTAGTTATTTACACTTGAATTATCATTCATCTTTACTACAAAAGGGTTTTGAATTTAGCTAAGCTAGAGTGGAACTGCTTAACATCTCTATTAGTGGATAAGTTAGAACAAGAAACCGACAAAAAGAAGCTAAAACTGCCATCTTCCTCACAATAACTCTTAACAATGTCTCCTTAGATGTCAATTCTATGAAATTGAAAACCATCAGATACAGAAGCTGTAGCTTCCGTTTTCATATGATACAGTAATATATATTGAGAAACCTTTGATAGAATAGAATCAACATAAATAAGAATTACTGATGTCCAATTATCTGCCTTATTTCTCTGGTAGTGTAGTTCTACTACCACCCTGTCAAAGCTAAAGGTGTGGGTTCTAAGGCTATTGTACCTAAACGAATGACCCCCTCCTTTATCTCCTAGAAGGGTGCTAATATTTTGTGAAATTGGTATCGAAAAAGATGAAAAAATTAAATTGTCACATATAAGTAGTTGGTTTTTGCATTCGTGGAATGCAGAGAACACAACATTTAGCTGACAATAGAGGATTGTCACATAAACGTCAAAAACAAGGAAGGTACTGTAGATTCAATGATTCACTCATCAAATGTATTTGTCATAGTTTCTTAAGTAATCATTCCAATTCGAGAACATGAAGCAAAGAAGAGAAACATACCCTTTGTTCCCAGTACGGAAGGAAGCACACAAAATCATAAACAGGAGTTATTGTTTAGACCAATACAGCATTAAGTCCAATAAAAAGCAAAAGAACAGTCATAGGCTGAGTTCTGTAAGGCATTTCTCTTCGCACAAACTGTAACTCTGCACTTAAAATCACAATTAGAAAGTCAGATTTTAACAAAGAATCTGGAGGATAATAACGCTTCTGCACATTTTAAAACAACATTGTGAATTGAAATCATAGCATTTACTGAACAAGTTCTGAACATTTTAGAAGCATCTTAAATACAATAATCAAAATACTAAGGATTTGTTCTCTTTACTATTTTCAGGTCATTTTAAGTTTTTAGTTTTCAAAAACACTTACTTTTTCATAAACAAATTTCTAAAAACGAGTTTAAAATTTACAAAGAAAATGGAAAAAGCCAAATAGTCGTTTTGGTTGTTTTCAATTAAAACCAAGCCAAATCTTCAAAATGCGGAAAACGGCAAGATTTTGCCAATAGTGGGATAGCTTAGTTGGGAAAGTCACATATTTTCTGAAGGTCACGAATTCGATTCTGTATCACTACAATTCAATACAAAGGAATTTTCTTTTTATATGCACAATACCAAAAGCGTTTAGGCCTTCAAAAAGACTATTTCACCGTTCATTTGCGCCGAACACTCATCTCAAAATACCATTTACATTCAACTACAAAAAGCGTTTAGACTTTAAGAAAGACCATTTCACCGTTCATTGGCCTCCGGACACTCATCCCAAACTTCTCTCCGCGAAGCACTCGGAGAGATTGCTCTACGCGCTGCACGGAGAGCAATCTATTTAGCGTACCGTACCGTTCCCGCACCCCCAACATATTTAGCGTCCCTGAAATATTAACAGTGAATTAAACCAATAAGTTCGATGCCGAAGCGGAGTAAACTTGTGTCCCACTCTATATCAGCCTCATATACAACCATTATGAGAAGAAAAGGTCGAGATTTCTATTAACAATCTCATACACTCAGTTGAATGTAGGGTATGTCTCGAAATATGTTGAGGCGTGCTTCATTTCCAGGATACTGAGGTTATAAAAAAAAATTTAAAAATTTCAAAGTTAACGCGATTTCCAATTTTCTGTTTTGAGAAGCAATTTTTTTCTAGAATGACAAAAAAGAACGTATTTTCAGCACTTTCAAAACAGACACTCAAAACACTGAAAATGAATTTAGAACTCAAAACTAAAAACTGAAACACGAAGAGAACAGCCTCTAACATTTTCGTGGTACTACATCAATTAGACATTCAACAAATGAAATTCTGTATAGAGCGGTGGAATTAAGGAATAAAAAATAAAGTAAATTTGCTTGGGAGACAATTTATTGAATTTTGTAACTGATAATAGTAGATGTTTTAGGTGAAAGCATAATTTTTTTAAGAAATACAACCTTTCAATATAGAAAAAGATACTTTCGGTAAGTAAAATCCAGATATTGGAAGCAATGCATATAAACGAACAATTGAAATCATCAAACAAATATTGTTCCCAACAATGGAACACAAATAAGAATCAGTATACAGTCATCACACTCAACAACACTGCATCAGGATTCAATGCTCTTTACCAGTACTCACTGCAACCAAAAAGTAAAAAGATGCCATGCACAAAAAATCCAAATCTAATATCTACCGTATGGTATTGGTAAACTATTAAATAACTATTATTAGAAGACCCGCCAGCAGAATTCAAGTAAACAAAACCCCTGAAAAATCAATAAAAAAAAAAAAAGAAAACCTAAATATACTATAAAGTACTAAATGCATCATTTACCCCCAAACACTATTAAATAACTGTGCGATCCGAGAAAGCTGAAATTCGAAATAAATGAAATTAATATATTTACACAATTTGGAAAAATAAAAAATATCAAACAACTCGAAATTAAAACTGGAATTAAAATCTTACTTGTTTATTATAATATTCAACGGCGGCCAAAATTTACGGGCTCCGGTGGAGAGTATGAGTTTATTATCATGCAAAATTCATGTTTTAGTTCATGTTTGGTACACATTAAAATTTTCATTTTCATTTTTCTACTTATTTTCAACCACACATTTTTCAATAAAATAATATTTTTCATCACATCAATAATTTTTCTTTCTTTTTCAACCACACATTCTTCATCAATTTACTATTCCAAAATACATTCTTTCAAAATAATGTGACTCAAACACACCCTTATAATTAAAATAAGGAGAAATTATAGCAGAGGTCCCTAACCTTTTAATTATTTGTAAGATTTACTCAAACTTTCAATTTGTGCCAGCGAAACATTACATAAATATGCATCTAGAGTCTAACTGGATGAAAACCATCAATTTGATTGTTAGTTGACTAAGAAAAGTGGATTTTGACCAATTTTGACTAAATTGAAATGGGTAAAATGGTAACTTTTTATTTAATCCCATGAAATATTTAGGGCATGTTTATCTTTCATTTTGGGATAAGAAATAGAGTTGAATAGTATTTTTTTGGAAAAAATGTGGTTGAAAAGTAAAGTAATTTTATTAGTTTGTGTGCAGAATATTTTATTGATTGAATATGTGGTGGATATTGTTTACTGTATTAAACAATGTTTGAGAAAATAAATGACAAACATGAACTTAAAATAACTAAAACAAGATAAAATGAAAACTATTCATCTCCTTCCCCAGGTCCCACCCACCTACTCAAACCAAAAAGCAGAGCCACCACCATCCACTGTCACGGCCACAACCAGCACGCATTTCCCAAACCTTAACAAAGCTTTCCCACCGCAATTATCTCTCAATGGTTGCAATTATCCCTGTTTGGGATAAACGATTGAGCGTCGCCGCTGCAGTTATCCCCTTTTGGGGTTGCCACTATGATCGCTACACCTTTCACCAAACTAGCAACATATCTCAACTAAACCCACCACCAAAATCCACCCCACCCCCACCACCATTTTCCTTACTCCTTCGCCATTTGGACATTAGACCTGGGACTCTGACAACCTCCGATTCAAATTTATACAACACTTTATGGAAAATCTCGCTTGCCCATTTAAAAGTAAAACCTAATTAATGGTGCTCAAGCTCCATTTAAAAAGGAAATTGAGAAGTCAAACACAGTCAAGCCTCGCCTATCGTTTGGTTACTTGATTGGTATGGCATTTTTGATGCAATCCTACCGCGAAATACAAGAAATTTACCAAAATCATCTTATCCCAGAAATTGGTTTTCCCAGCAACTAAAATGAAGGAGGTCAAAATCGGTTCATTTTAGTTTTGGTTTGATGGTGGTGGTGACATTTTATGGTGCAGCTCATGTGAGTTGGATGGCTGTGACATATCGATCAATTGACAGTGGTGTCGATGTTGTTGGCTGGAAAATAGGCTGGGGTGGGAAAGGGGATGGGGGTACGGTAGGGGCTTGAAGGTGAGAAAAAATTTATTATTATTATTATTTTGTAAATTTATTTATGGTGTGTTTGATGGATATTATTGATTAAAGAATGTATTTTAAATAGTGATATGATGGGAAATATGTGGTTAAAAAATAAGGAAAAATTATTAATGTGATAAAAAATATTATTTTATTGAAAAATGTGTAGTTAAAAATGAGTGTACCAAACGGAGGCTTAATGTGGAAATTGTAAAGTGACCATTTTACTCATTTCAATTTGATTAAAATTAGTCAAAATTCACTTTCTTGGTCAACTAATACTCAAATGAATGGTTTCCATCCAGTTGGAAGCATACTTATAAAAGGTTAATGAAATTCGTTGGCACAAATTGAATATTATGGTAAAATCTAGAAAAATTAAAAATATTAAGGACCATTGTTGCAATTTTCCCTTAAAATAACTAAAAATATAAAGATAAGATAAGATCGCTCAATAAGGGCATGTCTGGTTACTATCAAAAGTTCAAAGACCAAATTGAATTTAAATGAAAAGTTCGAAGGGGGTATAAATTATATTACCCAAATTATTGAGTTGATTAATTGAAAAAAAAAGGGGGGGGGGGGGGGGGGGGGGGGGGGTGGGGGGGGTGTTAATGATACAAAAATTTGAACAGTATTTCTTACGAAAAAAGTGATTATAATGAAACAAAGTGATTAAAATTGTATTAGGAGAAAAATCGTTTTTTGTAACCCAAAAGACCATTTCACTCTCTTGAATTATAAGTTCAAACAAATATTCAATAAGATACAACTTTTTAACGAACTTGTCTTGTGAATAAAAGGTGAGGTTAAATTTGATAATTAAAGGTGCCCACTAAAATTTCAAGAGTAAAAATTAATGAGAAGTTTTAAATTTAATGATTAAAGGTGCCCCCTAAAATCTTGTGAATAAAAGTATCCTTAAAAGAATTTGCAACCTATTTAAAATAGTAATTTTTTGGAGAATGTTAAGTTAAGATTAACGAGAAGTTTAAAATTTAACGACAACATTATTTTATAGGAGAATTTGTGTTTGAAAATGCATTTTTTAACAAATGGAGCCCAAAATATGATAATCAGCTGAATATTTGCTAAAATACTGAAAATTGAATAATATAAAAGTAATATAATACCTAGAAACGACTTTATTTGGCCGTCTTTACATATTTCTATAACTATATTTGAACTGATCTTTATCCTACATTGCACTACTAAAATTGAAAACAGCACAATACCATAATTATTAATTTCTGTACTAGAGAGGAATGAGCCTAACACCACATTTTTTTACATGCACAGATAAGAGTTACACTTCACAAGAGTCACTGCAAATTTATGAAGGACGCCTCAGTGATTTCACGGTAATCGTGTGATATGAAGTGTCCTCGATGGTTTGATTGTATATCTTCCATTCTGCTTCACCTTCTGATGGAGAGTGATTTAGTTTCACTCTTGTGGCCTTGCAAGCCAAAGAGAGCTGAGGGCTCGAAGGCGTGAGAAATAATCGTTCATAAGTAGAAGGGCACGGGCTGATTGCCTGGTGGTCAAGATTCGATGCATCTCCTGTAATGTCTGTTGCCTCGCGTTATCCGCCTGAAAATGTCAAAAATGGATAAATGCAGCAGGAAAAAGTCCATCATAACTTATATTATACTATTATATCTGCTAAAAATGTCACTAAAGTTATTGAGAGACGCAGTTTCTACCCTTCAACTGATATCTACCAATGTCATAGAAATTGGACAGTAGGCTTAAAAGTCACTTAAATTTACTTTTGACTTAACTTTTTTGTTTCTAAACATATTTAAATACGTTATTTCATTTTGTATGTTCTCAAGTTTTTGGTGAATGTAATCAAAACATATTCTAGAAGTCGAATATTTCACAAAAATGGATAGCAGGACCAGATCAACGGAAGAGATATATTACCTGGCGTAAGAAACCTTCAAGAGTCTCCAACTTCCCCATGGCCATTGCCATCTGACCCATATAATTTGCCACGTTACCAGACTGCCCTTCAGGTCCTGAAGATCCAGTAGCTAATGTTTCAGCTAGAGATTGCTGTAATGCCTCTTTACCTTGCGAGAGAGCATCTTCTGCTTGGTGAGATGATTGTTGTAATGTATATATCTTCTCCAACTGTTGCTCGGTCAGAGGTTCCAACCGATTCAAAAGAAGCTGCATTGCCATTAAACCATAAGAAAGGGGAAAGAGAGAGAGAAGCGTGTCACCCATTTCTGATAAACGAGACATCCAGATTTAATGGTGAAAGCATCATGGAACGAATACTATGATTTGTTAGTCCATAAATGTTGGACTGTGCAGAACCTAATCATACCAATGAATTATTTGCTCAGCTAGTTGGCTAGTTTCCTATGCTATATATAGGAAAATGAGGGAGCCAATTTTTTGTTCACATGTGAGATAGAGACTGAAATCTATAAACATACGAAGAGCTTGATTGGGATATCTTCTGCTCTACATTTTTTAGAAGAGTTTCCTGAATAAGTCACCATGAATTAACTTTCTCTAAAAGTTCTTCTAATTAAACATAGCACTTCCATTTTTAACAAATTATCAAACAAAAACAGTTTCTTAGTTTCAGAAGTAACTTTTGGCTTTTCAAAGTCCTACACGCACCTTGAGAAGTTCAGATGGACGGAATCCACCAATCCACATAAAACACCTTTCTGCAGGTGATTTCCACATACCAGACAAGAGGTGGAATACATCACCCTTGGCTGCTTTACTTTTAAGCCGGAAAATCTCATTGAAATGTTCAATTGCCTTATCCACAATAGTACGAAGCTCGGGGTCACTTGCATGTGAATTGACTGCTGTCCTTAACTCATTTATCTGCCTGTTTTGCTCCTCCAACCACCGCGCATATTCTACATCAAATGCCATTGCCCCTGAAATAACAAAGATATGGTACACTGGTTATAGCCACGTCAAAGAAAATAAAGAAAAATATTCCAAATATTAAGATTCTAAAATAAGTGTTTTTTTCCTGTATGTTCATTGAAGAAGACAAAACAACTAAAACTTAAATTTGTAAATAACTAGAGCAGTAAAATTAACTCGTATAGTCAATATTCTCGTGAAAATGAGAAAGGGCAGTAAAATTATTTAAGCACGAATAATTCGACATATCATTTACATTGTATAAGATCAAAGAACTTACTAATTCTCCGGAATATTTTACATGTATATGATCTAATCCATACAATCCTCAGACCAATGAGCTTTTTGACCAAACAAAACTTTCTTATTTAATTTGCACCACACAATGCTTTAAGAAACAAATCACGAGTATCCTTTTATTCTATTTTTTCCTGAAATTCTCGTCCCCAACCTTGAGATACTAATAGACCTTTACTAGGATAAGTAATTTTGTCTCCAAACATGTTTAGAGAATTTACGTGAAAATAGCTACCAAAAAATAATTGCAAACCCAATCAAACAATACTGTGGGTTCTATCATTTAAAGTACCAAAAAGAAACAAATAATCAAGTGTACAGAAAAAATAAAATAAATAACACCATACCATTGCCACCCCCAGCATTAGACTGGTCTCCAGCACTGGAAATGAACATACCCTGCAATAAAATTTAAACCTTTAATGCAGAATGTTGGGGATTTAAGCTTCCATATATCCAGCAGAAATAGAAACCAGCAGAAAAAATATAAACCAGCAAGAAGACAGACCAGCAGAACAGAATTGGTAACAGGAAGAAATCTTCTTCCTCCGTCTTTAATTCACTAAAGGACTTTACATTCAATCACATGAATCAATCACCATCTCAGGTGATTCACCGTACAAAATCAGAAATTTAAAACACTATAGAAAGATTTCTATCAGATTGATTTTCAGAAAACTTTTTTCTCACAATCTCACTCTCTCTGATTTTCTCTTTATCAGAACTCTTTCATTCTCTCACAGAGATTCACTCTATCTCTCTGATTCGAGCTCTCTCTATAACACTACCCAAGGCTCCTATTTATAGACATAAAGGAGCCTCATTTCAGTTACAAGCCAACTAACTAACAAAGGCTCCAATTGGTATAGATTCCAACCAAAAAACAGTTATCAAGACACAAGAAATAGGCTCCTGTTGCAACAAATTTCTGATTGGCTAAGGTTGTTCAATTCTTCTTCAAGAATCAATTTTTCTTACACAGAAAATATGGAAGGTTTAAACTACCCCTCATGATAATAAGGCAAATGAATAAAACACTGACATAGCACATCTAATGACTAATAAAACCCAACCTGCTGACGAGCTCGCTGCAGTTCCTGCTCCAGTTGTGACAGCTTCAAGCGGCTATTCTCCAGCTGTTGTACATAGGCCTACAAAGTATACGAGAAAAGAATTAATTTACAGTGCTCTGAGATTTTCCTAAACATAATTACACTATTTGTTTCATGTAACAAAACAGAAGAAAAATAAATTTTTGCAAATAAAATTAAATTACAACGAAGAAAACCTACTTTCTTCCTCAATCGGCTTTTCCTTGCAGCTTCACGATTTTGGGCAAGCCTTCGCAAAGTCTTAAAGACATATAGTGAGTGAGGAGTCAACTTATTCTTGAAATTAGTTAAATGACAATGAGTATAATCATACAACCTTTTGATCCAGGCCTTTTTCTTTTGATTTGCCACTGGAATCTGAGACTGCAATGGAACCAGACTGACCCATATCAAACTACACAAGACAGAGCGGCATCTAGTCACAACTCCACCAATAAGATTTACCAATAATTTTAATTTTCAAGAATTATTGAATGCAATAATTCTCATTCAAATATTGTAAGCCCATGACTGAATAGATATAAAACCAGATAATTTTCGATAACCTTAAATGCATATTCAATAAATACTTTATCTGTCAGAAATTAAAGTGATGGGAGAAGACCGAATTGAAACACGGTTTTAAAAGTTAAAACTTAAGTCAGAATTCCAAAACAATTCACCCTTTGGTTTTTATCATCATGCTCCATGTCAGTTGAAGTATCCGTACGGGAACTTGAATCTGCCATGTTTGACTCTCCCCAGTTCTCAGGTTGAGCACCGGATACAGAAATTAGATTTTGCAACGGTCCCTTTTGTAATTGTACTGTTTGAGACCCCATAGAAGCGAAAGACTATAAAATCAACGAGGATGTGAAGATGTCAGAAACTGATAACAGTTTTCAAATCAGATAAAGCACACAATAGACGAGAATGAGAAGAAAATAATATTACCTTATCAAATGTGTTAGCTGGGAGAACAGGGTGCATCGTTTGGCTAGTTACAGTTGGATCAAATACTGGATCTGTACCAAAATAATTTATTCCATTGAAAACTTTCGTCATAAGAAGAAATAGTACCAAAAGAATTTGCAAGTAGAAATATCCAACGCAGCCGATAGAACATCCCTAAAGAACTGTAACATTGTTTAGCCCATCTATTTTATGTCAGTGAGAGTGCTGAACTACACTACAGACCTAACTTGCATATTTGAACCCAAAAACTTGCCATTGTCAGCCTAGCATTTCATCACTTCACAAGCATACCAAGTTTTGTTCAATATGGGCAAGCAATGGATCAAAGTGCACATGTGAATATCTTTGCACAGTGTTGTAGAATCTCTCTCTCTCCCTCCCTCCCTCCCTCTCCCTCTCCCTCTCCCTCTCCCTCTCTCTCTCTCCCCCCGTTGTCAAACCCTTTATTTTTCAAGAATTAGTCAAACCCTTTAGTCCAGGGTTGAATTCAATAAATTGATTTTATTCATCCCGACTTCCCTTTTAAAGGCACTTAGAACTACACATACATATCAGATTAGTAGATCTTGAAGGGCTCATTTTAAAGTTTGGCAACCTGGGACAACAACCCAAGTTTAATGACTATGTATGTCGTCTTGGAAAAGCTATTGGGATGCAGAAAATTCTAAACGAGGATACGTCCATGCAGTTTTTGAGTGAATGGAATTCTATGTTACTTGTTTGATTAGAGGTTCATTTGGAGTTATCGCGAATGTAATTTGTCCTTCCCAATATTTTCCTTAACTTTTTGTTCTTGTAGATCACATCCTGTCTAATAATCAGCAAATGTTATCCATGAGCCAAGTGAAATGCAAGAATTTCAAAAGACGTAGCAGTTATGAACCGGCTGTCATTAAACAGCATGAGCGCCTCTTACTGGAGTGAAACTCCCAGAACATGTCTACCAAAATCTTAATATAGCTTGGCATTGATGTAGCACATAGATACAAACACACGCAATTAAAGAGAAGGAAGAGGAATTTCAGGACAGCAATAATTTTAGGCAAGATTAAGATTTAGGAACATACTTTGACTGACATTAGTAGCATCTCCAATTCGAAATCCAAGATATTGCTCTAGGACACCATAATCAGAAATTCGAGAAGAATGGGTGGTGTTCCCTTCTGTGCCCCTGCACAAAAATTGCATAGCCGGTTGATTAATTAACAAAAATATTCCATCCAGGGACTCAAAATTCCCATACTTCAAAAGAAAAAAATACCACATTATATTATGCTTCCAGAAAAATCTCTAACCAAAAGAAAAAATTAAAGAAAAGGAAAGGAAAAACTCCGGAAATTTCTGAAATCTAGAAGCGAGGACTTCACATAAAAGTTATATCACAAACTTAACATCGCATAATTGCATACCGTCAAACTTCCATAATTATATTTTGAGCCTTCTTAATCAGTTAGGGACAAAAACATTTTTTTTCACTTTTTTGGGTCTATAGGCACAAAACTTGCTGACTATGCCCCTGTTTGGCACCCATTTTTTTTCTGTTTCTTCATTTCAACCACACATTCTCCAAATAAAATAATATCACGCAAATCTAAAACTTTGCACTACTTTTCCACCACACGTTCTCCCATCAATTACTATTCCAAAATTTCTATTCCCATTAAAATGGGTGTCAAACACTACCAAAGTTTTATTTGTCACCCTATTCAAGTGAATTGCAAAGAATCCATTATCAATAAAGGGTAGTTTACAGGTCATATCTTCCATGTCTCAGTAACTAAAATTAATGGCTTCGTGAATTCTCCATCAAATACAGTAAGCATGGTTCCTATGTCAGCATCTCGACCACTGTTTCTGGCCGACTGTAAATTTACTTTCAATTCACTGTGTTGTTTTACAGTATTCTTATTGAAGCTCCAATGACATAAAGGGTTTAGCGATGTCATAACATTCAAGTTTTAAATTGACATCCATCTTCCACAGGCAAATTAATGACATATTCGCCTCAATGAAAACTAGCTAAGTTCACTCACGGCCTTGAGGCTTTTTCACTAGAAGAAAAATACAGGGTTTCGTCGAGCCTCTCTTCCACCCAGAATCAGCCACTAAAACACTTGATATGGAGGAATTTAAGATCGACAGAATACATATACGGAATATCGATTATAATCCATCAAGCTATACAAAATCCAACATTTTTCAATATCAACAAGCCTCACAATAACATAGTAGCACTCAGCAAAAGAACACTATAGCAGTCCAGAAAAATCAAGAAATAATAACACTATTTCCAAATAAGGATTCCAATAAACATAATTATTATCAAATATTGGAATATTCTTGAAGCAAAATATGAAAGGAATAAAAATAAGTGCTATGGAGAAAATTACATGGTATTGGAATGTGATGTATAGAAATGAAGCTTGGCAATCAACAAGTGAGACTTCTATTATCTTCTGCACCAACTTTTACAGACTTACAGTTGTACTACTCCATTAGTAAACAAAACAAATCCCATAATAAAAATAAATAAAAAAATTCTTAAACCTCTTTAGACTCTATGAAATAAATCAAGAATTCTGACTCTGAAAATACAAAGAAGAAAAAACTTTAGACCCGGTTCATAAACTCATCATCACCCGAAATCGAACTTTTGGAATGAATTAAATCACCAACCCCATAAACCATTTTCACGGAAACCACCAAATAAAGATTCTAAAAAAAAAAAAACACAGTTATAGAGAACTAGAGACAACTAAGCAAAACCCAGATGCTGAAGTTTAGTCAAACAGCATAGAAAAACAGATATTTGAAGTTTTGGGCATAAAGATTGGATCTTTTTGACTTTTTTGGGAGTTTAAAGAATATGAAGAGGTGCACTCCATTTCATCGATTTCATCTAGAATTTTCTTTGCTAAAGAGACTGTATCAGCAAAAAATTCATGGGGACCCATCGACGTATCGACCTTTCTTTAATATTTTTTTCTTATTTGTTTATAATCATAGGTTCGTATGAAGACAGAGACGTGATGCTCAGATCATTTCAAGCTGGGCGTCATTTCAAAGCCTCCATTTTCTATTGCAGTCCACACCTAACTTTGTCTAAACTTTCACCCCATTTGCCCATTGTTATTTATCATTATTTGATATTATAATAATAAATTGTTTTGAACTTACATATAATATTATTTTATTGAAAAATATGTGATCGATAAGAAGAGGAAAAAAAATTATAATTCTATGGGAGCCAAACGGGAGCGAATCATCTAGTCATCATATTGTAAAATTAAATATTTTGAGACAATTGAATTTATTGTTAGATGTAAGGAGTGGGAGAAAAATAACAACATTCTTATTACCAAGGGCCGATCCAACATTGAAATTCAGCTCTGGCGGACGTTGACCGGTCAACTTCGATAATCAGTGATCATAAAGGCGATGTCATTTATTAATATTTGAAGCTTAATATATATAAGTATGTTAACAATAATATCAAATTCAACAAGTACCATAATGGTAAGGATTCCAATAATTTTTAAAGATAGTCACGGGTTTGACTCTGCCTTCTCTATTGCCATTAATTTTGGTAAAAATTGGAGAACTAAAAATATATGAATTGCAAGTTAGGGAATCAAACCAAAGACATCTCATGATAAGAATTACAAGTTCTAATCAACTCAACTGAATGAGGAGTTTTGAAAATGAAATGAAATAAAAGTTAAATAAGCTAAAAAATTTATCTATTGTAAAAAAAAAAAAAAAAGTTCTCGACGATCCAGCAAGGGCGGAAACGGGGGCTGGCGTGTTGGGTCGACCCTGCTTATCACGTAATAATATGCTTAAGTGAGAGATAATGACATGACCTTGAGATTAATTTCAAAAAGAATTATCTATAACAGTGATAAGTTCACAAAAATTGTCAAGATCTCTTTTTGGTTGCTGAAGAAGGCCTATTGTTGAAGTTCTCGGTATTACGCCAACTCTACATTTCATAGAAGATTTTGGGCTTAGTTTAATTTTATACATCGATGATCTTTAAGTCGTGTCTCTTCCATCAAATCTTTGTTGATGCAAGATGACCTATGTTCTATTTGTGCAATCATATAAAAAAATGTATCAATTTTGAGTGAATGAATTCTTCTACTAATGTTCAATGCACATATTTATCGTTCAATGAACTATATTAGTGATTTGGTTTAAGTTTTCATTCATTTCGTATTCCAATAAATAATATTTTGCATTTGCTTATAGTTGTAGCCTATATTTGGGTAACGGTTATAAATTAAGTCAAAATTAAATATTAATTTCAGTACATAACTTTTACTCATTATTCTCTACACATTTTGTTGAGATTCACTATTTTTCCTCCTACTATTCTATTTATAAATTTGTCAAGCAGAGGTTTATATTCTTCCTAAAGTTCCATTATAGTGTTCAAAGAAGTATAAAAAACAGTGTAATTTCACAATAAACAAACAAAAGTGGGGGACTTTTTTTTAATTATGGGGAAAGTATGTGGTCTTTTTGTAATTAAGAGAAATGTGTACTAGTTAAAGACTTGAAGCTTTCCTTTTCCTCCGCCGCCTAACACGAGCTTTGACACGTATTCTTGTTGAATTGACAAGAAAATAAAATAAAATAAATAATTATATGATCAATTTAATGCATATCATGTAAATTATCTAATTACACGATAGAATTTGGGGGTGAAATAAACACGGGAAAAAAAACCATTAGTCCCCAACCTTTTGAACTCGTAGCAAGTTGGTCCCACATTATTAAACAAGCAAGTTGAGGCTGAACCATTTATATAGTTGTATAACTACCCTCAACGAGGAAAAATCTTTACAATCCCAATTAAGCCCCCGTCTGGTTGGATAGAAAACATATTTTTAATAGATTCTAAAAAAAAGTTGATGAATTACGTAATTGAAAAGTTGATAAAGTTGTGAATCCCATAAAAAATATATATAATTAAAAATGAGTTTTGAAAAATTGAGACCAAATAGGGGTTTGAATTTGGGCTTGAATTTATTACGTGGCCCAATAGCTCTAACTTTACGAGCTTCTCAACTTGGATTAATCTAAAACATTTTAAAATGAGACATTTTTATGACTTAATAAAGAATTAACGAAAATTGGACTCCGGGAACGAGAAAGAGTGTGAATAAGTTGCTCCTTTCTTTAACGACCCACATGCTACTAAGATATTAAGTTGGAGATCAACGATGCAACAAGATGTACATGTCTTTCGTAAATGAAAAACCATTTTAGGAATTTGACACTTTTCCTTTTCATGCCTAATTATAGATTTTGTATCTTTTTAAAATTTACATTTTTTTTTTTTTTTTTTTTGTATACTAAAATAAAGAAGTTTAAGTTTTTATTTGATAGAGAATAAAATTTAAATTTTTATCAAAGTTAAGTCAACAATTAATTGTAACCACATATTTTATGAGATTCATAATTTTTTAACCACACATTTCATTAACTTTTATTAAAAATTTAATTTTAATCACAATCAAACGGGGGCTAAATATGCAAAAGTCAAACCTGTTGGAATATAAAAATCATTATGAAGCACTAATCAAGGGAGGCAGCAACAGTAGGCTCAAACTAAGCATTTTCAATTGCAAATCAAGTGAAGTTCAGAGTTTGGTACCCCTAGTTTTTAATTGATGGAGATGAGCACTTCAAAAACATTATTTAGTCAAGGTGCGAGAGAAATTTTTTGAAGATTTTTTTGTAGAAAATGTGTGATTAAAAAATAGAAAAAAAATTACGAAAAATGATTTTATTTAATTTTTTGAAAAAAAAGTAGTTGTTAAAAAAGGGGTTAATTTCACAATCGGTCATTGAAGTTGTCAAATTTCTATGTCCACGTGTTTTGATCCTTGAAGTTTGAATTAAAATCGTAACGGTCCTTCAGTGACCGTTTGTAAAACAAATTAAAACTTTAGTGACTGTTTGTGGAAGCGCATGAAATTTCAGTAACCGTTTCTACAAGTTTTAAACTAAATCACATAAAAATATAGTGTATTCTTGTTTAAAAGAAATTTGCATTTGAGGTGCTCAAACTTCTATGTCTACGTGTTTTTGTCCTTTAAGTTTAAATTAAAATCATAATGACCATTCAGTGACCGTTGTGAAACAAATTAAAGCTTCAATGACCATTTTGTAATTTTTAGATAAATTCAATGATCGTTTGTGAAATTAACCCTTAAAAAAGAGTGTGGGGGAAATTTGAGTAAAAAAAAAAAAAACCACTTCCACAAAACACGTATCAAATTAGATTTAAAAAAAGAGAGATGTAAGGGTCCATTTGATTAGTAGGGTGGAAAATTGATGAAAAGAAAATGAATTTTAGGGAAAAAAAATTGCCTAAAACTTGTTTTTCAGAGAATTGTTAATTAAGTGTGTTTGCTTAGTATAATTTTCCATCTGTTCCATTAGGCTTTGTTTTTCATGAAAATTGTAAATTAAAGGGATAAAAATTCTTATAATTGAGGATAGAATTTGTTTAGATTGTCAAAAAAATTGGTGTTCGTTTGACTTTATTTTACATGAAAATTGTCAATATAAATAATACTATTTTTTACAATTGTGGATAAATTTTGTATCCGTTGCCCAAAAAAAACAGATTCTTTTTTTAAAGTAACATGGAAATCATTTTCCCACCTAAAAAGGTGAGAAAGTGGTTTTTTAAGGATCCGTTTGATAGCCTAGAAAATGGGTGGAAAAGGAAAATATTTTCTAACTTTAGCCAATTAAGAATGTTTGATAACACAAATTTTCCTGACAAAATGTCGTTCGCTCGGCTCGTACTGTTCACGCCCACGAGCCGCTCGGGCTCGTAAAAAAACGAGCCCGAGCACTAGCCGAGCCTGCTCGGCTCGTCACTGTAGACGAGTCGGCTCGTGGGTTATAATAAAAAATTAAAAAATTAAAAATTTAACTAGCCACGAGCCGCTCGGCTCGTGGCTCGTCAACGAATTAATTAAAAAAAAATAAAAAAAAATGAAAAATTCAGTGACCAGAACGGTCACTGAATTCAACTATTCAGTGACCGTTTTGGTCACTGAATTTATTGACCAGAACGGTCACTGAATTTATTCAGTGACCGTTTTGGTCCTCAAATTTTTTTTTTCTATAAATACCCACCTAAATCAAACTTTTTTTCCACCAATATCAATCTATATTCTCTCATTCTCTACTCTATACAATTTACATTCTCAAATCTCCATTTATTTATCAACAATATCATTCATTCATTCTATAATCATCTTCTACATTTCTATATTCAATTTCTATTATTCTTAACAAATGGATTCACGATCATTTGTTGAAAACTTGTTCGGTATGGAGAACGAAATGCAAACACCTGCCCAAAATCAATTTGGGAATGAATTCTCCGGTCTCAATGAATTACCAATTCCAGAAAATATTGAAGATTACGACGTTCATGAAGGTAGTCATCCAATTGATTTGGATGACGTTGATGTTGATCCTAGTGTTCCAATTGATTTGGAACAAGATGAAGAGTCTACGTCAAATATTCTCGATGCAAGAGGGAAAAGAAAGGGGAAGAACAAGGCAAAATGTTGGGACCATTTTAAATTGTTTCAAACTGCTCGTTTGGTCGATGGAATCCCCGAAACCAAAGCAGTATGTAAATACTGCCAATAACGACTGGCATAGCAAAGAGGCATTGGAACTACCCACCTCAATCGTCACTACAAAGCATGTGTGACCAAACATGGGTTTCTTCCAGCTGGTCAAACTCAACTACAGTTTGGTTCTCCAGACGCCAGTGGTACTACGCCACTTTCTACATGGATGTATTCAGAGGAGGAAGCTCGAGCGGGAATGGTGAAGTTTGTTGCCGCGTCTGAGTTGCCACTAGCAATAGCGGACAACCAACATTTCGTGAACTACGTCAAAACATATCTTCAGCCGAGGTACGTTGGGGTAAGTCGAAATACTCTCTGTGCTGATACAATTAAATATTTTCTTCATGCAAAACAACTATTGATAAATGATTTAGAGAAATGTGAGGGTGTGATATCTTTAACTTCTGATATGTGGGAAGGGATTAATAAGAGAGGTTACATTGCTGCAACTGCACACTATATAGACCCACTTTGGGTTATGCATAAAAAAATTATTGCTTTTAAAATTGTTGAGTACCCACACAACGCCCAAACTATATTTAATGCTATCATAAATATAGTTAAAGAGTATAAATGCGAGAGCAAAATTCATTCTTTTACTTTCGACAATGCTACCGTAAATAAAGTTGTTATCGATAAATTGCATAGAGTACTTCAACCTGATTTTGGTGGTTATGTATTTCATATTCGATGTGTATGTCATATTTTTAATTTAGTAGTACAAGACGGTTTAAAACATGTTAAGGATGAAATTGATCGAATTAGGAGTGCACTTATATATATCACGATTACACCTAGTCGAAAACAAGTATTTGAAGAATTTTGTTCAGAAAATGGAATGACAAATACAAAAACATTGATTACTGACGTAGGCCATAGATGGAATTCTACTTACTTATTATTAAAATCATGTGAATGTTTTGAACATTTAATTACTGAATTTTATAACAATAGGCATGTTAGAGATGAAGACAAAACTATTTTGAATGAAACCGATTGGAATATAGTTCTTAAAATAAAACATTTTTTGTCCACATTTTATGATTCTACAAATATATTGTCTAGCGTTTATTATCCTACAAGTTGTATGGTTCTTGAACGTCTTTATGCAATTGCTAAGACTTTTCGTCGATTTCAAAATGACCCCGATTTTCATGCAGTTATATATTCCATGGAATTAAAATTCAGAAAATATTGGGAATAATTACCTATATTATTTCCTTTAGCATGCGTCATGGACCCCCGATTTAATTTATCGGGTACTAAATTTGTAATTGATAAAATTTCAAATTCTTTAACTTTTAGTACACCTATTACTTATAGAAATTTGGAAGAAACATTACGTGGAATGTACGAATTATATGCTTCACGAATGGGTACACATATTACTTGTGTACCTACATCTACTCCTCCCACTAATCCAACGGATGACGACGATGTAATTTTAGATTTATTCGAAAGCATGAACTCATATAGATTTAATTCATTTGCATATGCATGTGGTTCATCTGGTGGTAGTAGTAGTAGTTTGTCATCCACTGCATGTACTCAAACTTCGAGTAATAGTCCAAATGCGTTGCCATCTGAATTAATCGATTACTTTCGTCATACTTTGCCTACTAACAAAGAAGTTAAGAAAAATTCAGAAGAGGTAATTAAATTTTGGCGAGATAATGAACGTCGATGGTCAGTAATTTCTGCAATGGCAAAAGATCTACTAACACCTCCTGTTAGCACTGTAGCTTCGGAGTCTGCTTTTAGTGCAGGGAAGAGGGTTCTGTCTGAGGTCAGGAGTCGACTCAAAAAAGATATTTTGGAAGTTTTAATGTGCATGAAAGATTGGGAAGATGCTAGTTATCGAATTCAAGATAAATATGCCGAAATTGCCTGTAACCAAGTAAGTGATATTTAATTTCACCATAATCATCACAAAATTTAATTTTCATACATTTATAATATTTTTAAAAAAATTGTATACGTAACAAGTTGTTCGTGTACAATTTTTAACTTCGCCCCCTAAAAATTGAAGTAGCCGGTCCCAAACCCGGATAAAGGAGGAAGGTCTATCTTTATTTTTTTATTTATAAAAAATAAAAATGTTTTGAAAAATGTATATTTAAAAAATGGTTTATAAAATGTGTTTATACTTTACATATATATTATTTTTAAGTTTAAGTATAAAATGGTAAACAAAAAACATATTACATTATTACTCAAGTAACTTAGTAACTCAACAAAATAATTTTTGTTCTTATTTTTTAAAAAAATTATAAATTTTTTTGAAAATGTATATTTAGAAATTAATCACAAAATGTGTATATATATATCTTTTACAATTAAACTAGTGTCGGTATGTTATGTGTATTTATAAAAAAAAAAAACGAGCCGAGCGCTCGGCTCGTTTGGGCGAGCTCGGGCACGAGCCGAGCTCGTCCGAAAAAACCCACTAGTCGAGCCGAAGTCGGCTCGTGGGTAACGAGCCACGAGCTCGGCTCGTGTGAGCACGAGCCGAGCTCGTCTTGGCATGGGCCGAGCCGGCTCGGCTCGGCCCATTGCCATCACTAATAATTTTATGCACAAAAACTTGATTTTGGTTTCCCACCTATTTGGTGGGAAAACATTTTTCATCTTTTTTTTTTTGTGCAATGGGAACAATTCTAGATACAATAGTTAAAAAAAACTCACTTTTATTGACAACTTCCATGCAAAACAAAGTCAAACGAATGATATTCGGTATGGTAAATTTTATTTTTTTTCAAATTTTTTTTACAATTTGAACAAATTTTAGACCCAATGGTAGAACAAATTATCACTTTAATGAACAAATTCATAAAAAATGAAGTCAAACGAACACCAAACTTTCAACATTTTCCATAAAAAATTATACCAATCAAACATGATTAATTACAATTTTCAGTAAAACATTTTCTAGAAAAATCAATTCCCTGTAAAATATTTTCTTTCCACCCTTGCAATCAAACAGACCCTAAAAGTGGTGAAAATGTGCACGTGTGAGAGGGTGGGGGGAATTTATTTTCCGAGTAAAAAGTTCCTATCAAACAACCATTTCCCATAAAATGAAAATTATTTTTCATTTTTCATGAAAAAAGTGGCTATCAAACAGACCCAATGTCAAATCTATCTATACACGCAGAGCTACATATGAAACCCATTATTGATAAAGAAGACTTACAAATGTCTACTACGATGCATGGAGTGCAATATGTAAAGAAAAAAAAAATTATTTGCTCAAGAAAAGGTCGTCTCATTTTCTTCTTCATTCCATTTAATTCATTCACTTCAAGGTAAGTTCTAACACCGTGTAACATCATCTTCAACCAACTTAGCTTAATTTGATGTAACTATTAAGCTCCTGTTTGACCTTTTGTTATTTGAAATTTTAATGGTTGGAATAATGTTTTTTAAAAATATATATATGATTAAAAAAAAGATTTTTTTTTTGGGATTACGTGTAATATTATTTTATTGAAAAATATGTGATTGATAAGAAGATAAAGAAAAAATGAATTATAATTTTAATTGGGGTCAAACAAGAGCTAAGTATTAAGATTGAATATTGTATAAATTTTATCTCGCATGATCCTATAATTTAAGACCTCTAAGAAATTTCTTAATGAGAAACTCGGTCATTCATGGTTTGAAAGTTTTGAAACAAGTTTCGATCTTCTTTTTGATTTTACACCTTTCCTCCAAATCATCTCGGTCAAAGTGCCAAGTCAGGGCATCGATGGCTAATAGGAGTGAACGTGAGTTGATTTTGATAGTTTGCGAGAAATTTTCAAATCAAACCACTTAAAGTAGAGGATGTGTGGTAGAGATTAAAATCAGATTAAAATTGAAAATATAGCCGTTATTGTTGACTTTTATTAGACAGGTGAGATCCAATAACGGCCATATTTTCAATTTTAATTGGATTTTAAACCGTACCAAACAGGCTCGTAACTTGTAATTTTTTCAAAACAAACCAAATCAAATCACGATTTAATAAACAAAAAGTAAATATATTCTGTTTGTAACAAATGATTCATTATCTGCCATAAAGTTAAAAACATAGCAAAAGTATTCATTATTTATAGTCAAATGATATAAAACAGAAAATGAAAAGAAAACGAACTTTGACAATTTGTGGGACAATCTTATACTTATTTGCATTTAATTTCCACCAAAGTAATATGTTGAAAAGGTCATTGGTCAAATATTCACAATGACCATTTTTTTTAAATCCATCAAAATCATTCCAACAATTAATAGTAAAATCTAACAAAGTTAAAATATAAACAATAAAATGATTGACCAGATCAGAAAATGGAGACGCAAATAAACAAAAAATACTATCCAGTTAAAAATTTAAAGGAGCTCACAACTATCAATAAAAATGTACCAAACAATAATTGAAAAATAAGAAAAATTAAACTGAAAATTGGACCGAATAAAATTTATATTAAATTTTTAAGATTTTTTTTTACAGTTTGATGATTTGAAACAATTTACAAAGATTAAAACATAAATCAAACCACTCCATTTGATTCAAAACCAAAACATTGATAAATCCACATGATTCCAAATCAACAGTTTAAAAAAAAAAAAAAAAAATTCAATTCGATTTGATTTTGCGCTGTTCAACCATAATTGCTAATTTAGAAAAATCCAGTTCTCAAAATGCCATGACAATGCTATAGTGATGGCAAATGCTGCCTCACTAGTTTTATTCAAACAATAGGCATAAGATCGACAGGCTGCATAAAAATTCTTCTTCTCAACATCCCTTGTTCAAAGGAACATTGATGAATGTATTCCAAGTTTCCAGCATAATAAAAATATCACATTACTACCCACTTAATCAACCAAAAGGTAAACTCAGAACCAAACAATACACTTAATTTTTATTCAAATTCTAGATCCTATGTTGCAGATATGAAGTTCCCCATATACTCCAATAAGATCGAGAAAATGAAAATTTAGAAACTGATAATAAGAATGGAATTGGTCTTATATGCCAGCCAATATAAATGCAAAGGGTACATGCATGTGAATAATAATTTAACCTTGCTATTCTAGCTCATCAACTTTAATCTCATACTGCTCGCCAGATGAAAGAATTTTGACTCGAACCATACCCTTTTGCCACTCTGCGCTACCCACTAATATCAGCCTGCAAGCATTTATTCGTGCTGCCCTTTTAAACACCCTGAAGATTATAAACCAATATAAAAAAGATATGAATGTTCATATTTTGGTATGGTACATGAAACACAAGATATTGTGACTTGGAAAAAAAAAATAAAAAAAAATAGACTTTTCGAAAGGTATCATGAAATCTCGCATACCATTTGAGGGGTTTATTTTCCAGAACCAAGTCCACACTTTGTCCTTTTTCCCTGAGTTTAGCAGCAACTGCCGAAGCTGCACCCTGGAGATCCTGATCCAACGAGCAGACAATGTTTTCTACCTGGGGACCAAGTTCCGGTAGAAGTCCTCTCTCTTTGAGAAGCTGCATAATCACCAAATGGAGTAAAAGAGCAAAAACAATTGAACAAGGATATTTAGACTGTCTAACATGGTAGGAGCAGTTTATTTGAATTTTTATATGCAATGATGGTCTTGGGGGTTATCACAGTTAAATCACTTCCATTCACTTAGGTTGGCATTCTGAAGATATTGCTTTTGGAGGATGGAATTGAAGCAATGTTCCATAGAGTTGCAGCAACGGTGTGAACACACAAGTGTATTGTTTATGTGATGCGTTGTCAAATTCATGCGAACATAGAAAATGTTGCTGCATAGAGCAAGCTGAGTAGATCAGTAACTTGAATTAGTTTTAGGGGAAAAATATAATTTATTCTATCAACTCCAAATGATCAACAATTGTTTTCATAATATACATTGTTCACAATTGATATAAAATATAAGCAAGTAAATTATGTATATATTTCCTTATTTTGCTCACTTCCAACTCTTTCAATTTTATCGTCAAATATTTGATTAAATTCAGTGCGTAACCAAATAATGTTGGCAGAAAAAAGTTTCAGCATTCACTATGTTCAGTACGTAAAAGTATTCAATCTTCATTTCCAGTTTAACAAAAAATGAAACGAAAAAGGAACAGCTTTTGAGCAAACACCCAAGCAGAAAATTTAAGAGAAACTCGACTCACTTCTACTATAACTGCGTCACCAAATCCAAAGCCACAGGCTGGAATATCATCACCTCCAAAAGTCGAAAGTAACCTGTCATATCGCCCACCTCCACAAATGGCTCGTAGTTTTCCTCCTCGATCAAATCCCTGAAGAAGGAAATACAATAAGATAATGAGACAGAGAATAACCTACTTATATAATTGTAGCCAGCCAGCCAGAAACAGGTTGAGTGAAAATGCTATCCTCGTAAATTTATTATCTAACTTCTTAGTGTTGTCATAAGCGTAGGCTAGGAGTGCGCATGGTCTGGTGACTGGTCACCAAATCGGGAACCAAACATTTCTACGGCTAGCGATGGAACTGAACCAAACGGATACGTATTCAAGTGGCGGATCTTTTATTTTCTTAAATGACGGATACGGGGAACATTAAAAATAGTCCAAATTTCGAATATGAATACGTGAGTACATCTTTCAAAATTCATTTTTTTACTAATCCAAGGTGTCATTTTGAATACACCAAAATCAATTATTCACAAAAAAAGAAATGCGTATGAAATAAGGAGTTAAGATGAATAAAATAGAATTTTGGAGTTTAGTTTTTAATTACGAGAATTACTAAATGTTGTATAAAATAGAAAATGAGGAACTTGATTGCAATTTGGATTTACTAGAGCGCTAAGTAATGTTATATGAAACTCATTTTCATTTTATACAAAGAGAGAGAGAAAAAAAGAGGGGAAAACCTACCGTCGATAGAGGCTGCTTTTCTCCACCCTCTTAGCGGTGACACTAGGTTTATCCGTTTATGGAGAGCAAAAAGGGGGGAAAAAGAGAGGGAGAAGAAGCAAAAACGACAAAGTGTCCATTGTAACTTGGAAGGTCCGACACATTCCATACCCATACAGATGTCGTGTCGTGTCCAACACGGGTACTCCAACCATTTCGAAGAGTCTGAGCATCATAGCCCGTCTCTTATATTTTCCCTCTTTATTATTTTTCCTCTCCCCTATTAAATATATACATAATCAATGACAAGGCTAAATATTCATTCGACATTAATGCCAAATAGACTCGAAGACTTTCCATTTAGATATCACCTAGATTGCAATCCATGAAATGCATTGGAGATGCTCTAATTGTAGTGTGTACACTTTCCGTATCAGGTCATGAGCAATGTCAATAAACGTAAACCAAATTTATGAATATTGATGACTAATTGATTACAGAATTATATTTGAATCACACAATTAAGAAACCAGTCGACAACATGGGACCCTTACGCTCCAGAAAGAAAATAGGGAAAAATGCTTTATAAATTTTACCTCAAATACGATTCCAGTATAATAAGCTAGGCCACGGACAATGGATGCATCAAACTGAATCCACTCAGAGTAACCATACTTTTCAGCAAACGAAAATAGTTGCTTTAAGTCAGTAAGTGCTTCCACGGAATCTCCAAGTTTCTCTACAACAAAAGCAAAATGTACCACAACTGTTAATATAACAAGATAATAAATTATAATTGATTCAAAAATAACACTCTTGCTGATATAACATTTTCTCAACTGGCCTCAAGTAACTATTAAGCACATGACAGAAGAATTCTGAAGTTATTTAAAATTATGACATTTGCAGCTGCGATCCCCCATCAATTTTTTTAGTCTTAAGGTCTCCAAATTTTCATTTACGGAGCACTTTGCTTAATTCTAAAATAATTAAGACAAATTCTGGCACTAGCCTGGCCTTATTAGTGGCGTTGACTTTGTATGCGAGATCCTAATTCACATGCCAGAGACAGCAATAGCCAGAGAAAATTAAGGAAAAAATAGGCACGAGTGATTCCGCTGTCCCAAACTTCCAAAACTAAAATGAAAAATGATGAAATGAAGTTATAACTTGAGAAACAGTAAGACCAACCTTCCAACATCGCCAAAGACTTCATAGAAAGAATTTCCAAAAGCTCATCAACAGCCTCCTCTGATAACTCAGCAGATTTCAATTCTTTCTTGACTTCATCTATTGGAATCTTTTCCATCTGTTTTCAGCCAAAAAAAGAAAAAAAAAAAAAAGGAGAAACGATTAAATAAAATATAGCAGAACGTTAAAGCAAACAGTACACAACAATTAGAAAAACTTTACGAGTCCGTGAGATAGAGGCATGAATGGCAAAGCACCCATATTCAGTATTCTCAAATTGGGTGTACTAATGGTAAATCAATAAAGCAGTACAACTTAAAACAGATCGATAACTGATACAGTTACATAGCTTACAGTAAATTCGATTCGTCATGCATTTGCAGAATACCATTGACATATATCATTGCTACCCCGTTGAAAAGATGACGAGAAATATAACAGGGTTACAGTTCCTGGGACAAAGGTCTCCGTATCCTTCTGCGTGTATGTATACAGTAAATTACAGTGCATGCTGCCCCATCAGATTATGTATATCGCAAATAACCCAAAAACCAAAATCCCCCAATAAAAAAGAGAGAGAACTACAGTAAGGATGAGTCATAAATAAATTAACTTCTACTTATATGAAATACGGCCAGAGAAGTCTTTCCTGAACTATCCTATGGTAACTCATTTTTCCATCGAGTAGAATTCAATAGATGGCTTTTAAGTTTCTCCAAGCATTGAAAAGGCTAACCGACTTTCAATTTGATATACAGAGAACTCTCATACTGACAATGGTCATCAAGCTCCATGCTTTTTTCAACTATTGCCCTTATGAATGAGGGAAATACGTATCTCATGATGGCATGTTACATTCACGACACCAGATCTCATAAAGAAAATAGGATAGAATATAGGAAGAGAAGTAATTTGAGATCACCATGTTGGTTTCTTTTATTTTTCCCCCTCACCTCTTTGGCTAGTTGAGTCCAAATTTATGATAATTTGACAGACCTTGCCTCGGGAAGATGACGAGAAAAAAGTGTCCACCTATTCAATGTCGAATCATAAATCTAACCTTGTCTATAATTATGCAAACCCTGCCAAACAAACTTTCTGGAATGGAATAGCGTCTCAAAACTTCTTGCAAAACCTGTGACAAAAGAAGAAGACGTGTCAATTCTCCAGATAGCTGTAGAAGTATGCATAGTACTGCTCGATTAAAACAGTGAGTGATCATATGAAGTAGAAAGACTTTGAATGAACTTCATATGTGAATCGGACGTTGAGGTAAAGCCAAAAAGAAGATCACGGTGATTGTTGAAAACAAGTGATTGTACTGATATTAAAAAGAAGTGCATATTAAGAGAAGCGCATATTAAAGATCTCTAGAACTATTTCCAGAGTGCCTCAAAGCATGCACAGAAGCTAATGGTTTGCCCTGACATGCACAAGTCAGCAAACATGTAATGTTCAACAAAATAGATTCTCCATAGGCCTTAATACTTGATAAACAAAAGGCAAACACATTCCAAGCGGGCGATATTAATTTAAAAACTGCTTTTAGAAAATGAAAATTTGTCTTTCACACCTTTCGGCTAGAAACTTTAAATCCAACATCTGATGCAGTGATCCCAATCCGTTTGAAAAAGGCGACAATTGAAGAAATCAGCTCTGCTTCAGCCTAAGAATCACAGAAAAAAGGGAGTAATGCTTAACAAGGTAAATCTGACTGCATAATTGTTCAAAACAAACTGTGAAAATTTTGAGGTATCTTGTGTCATTAGCAGATTTAGCAGTAGCACCATTTAGGGCTTATGGCAACGTGAACAAAGAAAATAGCATAAGTTACACAAATAAATTTAAACTTGCTTGCTCATTTTAAGTACATCCAAAACTGTAAAATGATAATCCATCAGCCCAAAGGGTATGTCTAAGATCCACATGTCGGATCCAAAACTTATGCAACCTCATACCATATTCAATGTGTTTTCCTTCGTGAACTGTCACGTAAGCCTCGAGGCTGTTTGACGCGTAAACCTCACCACAAAAAAAAATAAATAAAAAAATTAAGGGTGTGTTTGAGTCACATGATTTTGGAAGAATGTATTCTGAAATAGTAGATTAATGGAGAATGTGTGGTTGAAAATGAAGGAAAAGTTATTGATGCAATTGAATATATTAATTTTATTGAAGAATGTATGGTTGAAAATGAGTAAAAGAATGAAAATGAAAATTTTAATAGACACCAAACAGGGGATAAGTCAAATAATACAAATTAAACATGTAATACAAACCAAAAAACCAAAAATTCAGTCAAAAGATTATAAAATAATAAAAAATTAATAAATCATAAACAATTTTCAAAATTCTCAATAAGACAAACACCAAACAAATTAATAAGTAGAAAATAATCAGTAATCCTATTGTAGTGAAAAAAAGTTCAGAAGTTCCCGGACCTGCCAAGGTCAAAGAAAAATTGTAGTTGGTAACTTGGTATCAAAATGAAAGCAATGAGGAGAAGAATTTCAAAAATTAAATAAATAAAAAATGTGCAAACCGACAGAATTTGTAAACTTAGATGGCTGCCAGATTATTGTTGGAAAGGTGGTTTCTGTTCAGGAATTGAGAAGATGCGTGGAGCAGGATGCAAAAGCTTTTTGTTTTTGTTTGTCTTGTGATGTGATGTAATATTAAATTAGTTTAGGTTAAACAAGTAAAAGTAACTGTTAAGTCGACTTAGAATCTGATGTTTCTTTTACATTTAACAATAATATTGAGGCACACGCCTCATGCGACTTGAGGCATGTGCCTCGTTAATCTAAGGTGTGTGCCTCAATATAGTAGCATAAAAAATTGTGCCTTGAGGCACAAACCTCATGCCACAATTTGAGGCGCGCCTTGACAACCGCCTTTTTAAACCGTGCGGCATACTTTTCTTTGCTTTTGATAACTGTGAAAGTATATTGTTCCCTGTCCCTAAGCAAAATATGGTAGCTCACCAGCCATTTCCAACAGCACAAAATTACCCCCAGCAAACACCCCCACCCTGACCCTAAAAAGGGGGTGGAAAAAGAGGGTATTAATCAAAGACGCTGCTAATGAATTTCTAGTCTATGAATATAAATTTTGTCAAATAGAGAAAAGAAAAAATCATGCCGAACATTTAAGGAGTTCTACTAAACCACATTAGAGCACAGCATATAGAGAGAAATTAGCATCATGCTTGTCACAGGAAGACAAATGGGAAAGGGGAGGAAGCAGATGGAAGTTGGAATTGGAAAATTTGGCTTGGTAAGTCTTGCTCTGCACGAAGAAGGAAATTGAAAAGAGAACAGCTTCCCGGTCTAGAATTTTGACAACTACCATTTTGGAACCTTGCGCTTAAATCCAGCAGAATCAAATAGAGCTCAACTGACATCAACTCAACTTTAAAGCTCATGGTCAGGTCAACGTATGTCTCAATTCAAGTCACAACAATCTACATAAGTATATTAAGTCCAATTTAAAAAAAGCAGCCATACCGTGAATGGGTGACTTCTTCGCTTGTTCATTTTGGTGTCACATATCAGATTTAATTATAAGCAAGCCTACCCCACCCCCCCTCCTTCCCCATCCATGATTCTATCTGAATCATAGATTAAACCAAAACCCAATTTTGAGTAACTAAGCTGTTCTTCGGGAAAAAGATAAAAGAAATAGAGATCAATGATTTTTAACTATACAGATGCATGTGCATATGAAATAGAAAACATTTAATATCACAAAGATCATTAGCATGTAATGAAGGTAAACACAGAACAGGTCTCAAGCAATGTAGAGTTGACATACTGCAACATCAGGTACACCAATAATATCCATGTTCCACTGGTAGTGTTCACGACGACGTCCCCTGGTCATTCGTTCATAACGCCAGCACTGTCCAATGGCATACCATTTAAGTGGAAGGGATACAGATTTTCTGGACAGAAAAAAACAGAGATCAAAATCGAGCATCTGTACCTGGATACAAAATCAGGAATAACATATAAATATATTATGGTGATTTAAAAATTTGCAAAAGCAATCTCGTAAAAAGCGAAGATTTCTACATACGCACAAAGACAAAAAGATAAGGAAATATTGAACTTTACCCTTTCTGTATCACAAGTCTGGCCAAAGAAGGAGTAAGTTCTGGCCTTAATGCAACTCGACGGTTTCCCCGATCCTCAAAGCAGTAAAGCTTCATCCATAGAAAACCAAAAGAGAGATTACAAGTAATCAGAGAGAGTTGTATCTTTAAGTATCTAAATGCAAATTCTCCTTATCCTTTCATTGCTTTTGAAATATACAATTTCCCCTTGCCTTGACACACCATTTTCCAGCTATATGTGTATATGTAGCGTTTGTGGTACCATAAGACTGAATTTACAGAGGCATCGATAATTAGTGATGCTTTCCAAGCAAGTCATGAAATTAATTCTCAAAAGCATATTTTACAGCTGCACCCATTTGACCTTATCTTTTTATTGATACACCTCCCAAGAATGCCATATACAAGCATACACAAGCCCTTATATTAGCTGACTGAATCACATCCAAGAAATATAAATATTAATCAGTCTGTATAGATGAGTAATCATATGCAAGAATTATAGAGATCAAGGCATAAAGAAATATATACATATAAATGTTTTTATACACGTCTGCTCAGGATTATTTATCTACCGTGCAAACTTCATTTTTCCATGAACAAAAGTTGGAAGAATGGTATACAGTTGCTTTCTCATTGAAAATTTTGCTACTACTTTTTTCTTCCATTGATTTGGTTTCGGCACTACAACAACAAAGTGGAATAAAAATAACAAAGTTTCATTTTATATTTGCCAAATTATCCAAGGATCAGGTAACTTTGCATTACTAACGCTTGAACTATTGATGAATAATTTAAAAGAAAAAGGATAACAGAAGTTTGTTTTTCTTAGGGGAGGTTGAGCATTCTTCACTAGTTAATCAGACGTGTTAAACAAATAGCAAAAAACCAGTATTAATGATACAACGAATTAAGGATTAACCCCAGTGTCTATCAATATTACTACATAATATTCTTGTTAGCTATTAGTGTATCATCCAGTTAAATCTCATACATTACAATGAGAAATTTCACTGCTTCATTCCAAATTCCATTTTTGGACCATTGATAGACCAAAAGGTGAATCGTGTTAACTTTTACTCTGCTTTCATCTATTGAGTACCATATGTTTCCCTTCATTTTCTAATTTCTTTATACAGATGACGAAGATTTAGAATTACATTCGCTTACTTTTACAATCTTACCATGGAGATACATATAAAAGACATCAGATGAAAAAGTAAAATTCACACCAACCTGATCTCTAATCTCTTCCCCAGCTTTCCTAATAAACAGAGCCTCTGACTCTAGCACTGGAAAATCAACCTCTTCAAACCCGAACAATTGTGAAACCTAGATGTTCAACAATCAATCCGCACATAAGAAACACGAGGATAAAATTTAATGCTAAAAACTTTGGACCGGAAATTTTTTCCGAAAAAATGAGGACTTCATTTTCAAAATCATTGATATACTCATATTAGTAACGATATTATGGAATTAGAAAATAACGCTGAAGATAGATTGATTTATGATGGTAATCCTAGATATTAGACTCACTGGATTCATTATAATGGTGATTATCATCCATGGAAAACTAGGAACTTTTTAATCAGCAATACATTTCCTTGCACGTGTCAATGAGAGTAGTAGGCGGGTCAACAGGAACGGATGGGAATAGTCCTTGAAAACCTCCCTCTCCCACCCCACCTGGCTGAAATGCTGGCTCCATTTCTGCCAATAAGCTTATAAACCACCCCTAATAAATAAGAAAGTATATATTTTTTTTCGTTGTGGTACCATCTTTTCAGATAGAAAACTTTATCCACTTGGTAAAACCTATTCTTCTAACATTTAATGTAATCACAAGAAAAATAATAGCAGTGAAAAAGTTAGTGTGGAGTAGCTACATACATTACATTGATCTAGAAGATACTCCCTAATATTCCACAATGCAATCAATTATTACAAATTTTTCTTTGCCCCCAAATTTTTTTTATATTATTACCTACACCAATGCACCACCACATTATCACCTACCAATCAAAAGATTCAATCTTTCTTTCACCTAAATATTTTCTTCTCACACTAACCACCACCAAAAGAAACTTTTGCAGTTAGCCTCACCTAACAGAAGGCCATTTTTTTGAAGCATGATGTGCAAAATAGGCATGGTACTAGACTTGTGCCCATGCTCAACAGGAGCATATATCATGTAGTTCAATCCATTAAAAAATTAATCTTATGCTTCAGCAGTTGTACCCTTCTTGGATGTGGTTGCCACCGAGGTACAACCTTCAGACCAATAATTGCAAACAGAAATATTTGTACATCTTGCACTCATACGGTCGTACCATGCATCCAACATACAAGCATTAAAGCAGAGTCTGAACTTTTCTTGGCCATTGCAGCACCCAAGGTAAACCCAATGAAGAAGAATGTACAACTGCCAACATTGTACCTCGGTCTAAACCATATCCCAAAGGTACCAAGTCGAAGCATCTACATTTTAAATCAAGCTAGGCGATTCTACCATGCTCTGGCAACAATGGCCCATCACGCCATAATCCTAGACAGACAATGTACATCACACCGTCGAACGGACACTGAGTGACCAAGACAAAATCTTTAAACACAACGTACAGAGCACTGGGCATTACACTTTACCCTAACGGTTATCTCTTCCTCCCTGGACTGCGGAACCAAGGTACACCCAAAAGATCACTACTTACAATCACCGAAGTTAGCGAATCCATCTTTGGATGGTTGTACATCACTCTAAATCATAATTTCATTAAAGAAGAAAATACAAAAGGTTTACCTCTCTGAAGTTCTGAAAAAGCCAACTGCGGAGCCTCATGTCTTCCGGGGGGAAATCCCGGGTGCCTTTGGGAGGGTTAACGTCAATTTTCTGCGTAATATCCAAAAGGGTAGGTGGCGAAGCGAGTGAACCGGAGCGGCCAGTTCGCTCATTGCTTTCAGTGATGAGTGAACCAGGCTGCGGTTCTGCAGAGGACGTGGAAGTAGTAGAGTAGGCCCTGGATTTTGGGATGGAAATGCTGAAAGAGGGAGGAAATAGAGAGAAATTGCGGCGGAAGGAGCGGAGGAGAGTGGTGACACCGCCATGGTGGTGGTGGAGGATAAGGAGGGAAGGGTTTGTAATCACACGCATCTTTTTAGGAAGGAAAAAGCTTGTGACCCCGGCTCAATGACACCCTGTTGACAGGGTTTTAAATTGTCCCCACGTGCTGTGGGTTTTAATTGGAGGGAAAAAAGGATTGTCACGTGAGAGAGAGAGAGAGAGAGTACACTTACCCACAGCAGATTTACTGGAGGGAGATAGAGTGAGAAATACATTTTGCACAGCTTTGAAAATCGCGTGACATTTCCGGCTGAAAATCGGAAAATTGCACGCCGAAGGAGATTGCTCTGCTCCAGTTGAATATGGTGAACACAGATTTGAACCCGTCCCATTTGCATTGTGTAGTTTCAAAGACTTTGTTGCCACTCGACCCATTTCCACTTCCAAGAATTTGTAGTCGATTTGCTGAAGCAAGAGGAGAAACGACACAAACATTCAAAGGCTTTCAAAGGCGACACTGTTTTTGAGGCTATCTTGGACGATTTCTGCTGGACCCATTTCCGCGTCGAAGAATTTGTTGACGATTTAGAGGCTTTCAAAGGTGACCAAGCTCAATGAGATAAAGCAGCAAGAGGCTGTCTCATACAATTTTCAGGGAGCGAAATCAAGAGGTTTCTTTAGGCTTGTATTATCTCCTATTTATTTGGATGATAATTCGGGGGGGAATCTAGTGGTGCAAGCCCACATGTATTAAAATTAGTGGAAATTATAGGCAAAGGAAAAAATTCATATCCATTGTGTATTTTTTATCCCTATTCAAAAGTAAGGTAAATAGTTTGAAAATTCAAAAAGTATGGATTTAATTAATTAAAAATATTTATTAAATAAAGATAATAAAGTCATGGATTGTGATTAATGGTCACAGATTCATAATTATAAGTTATAGATTTATTTATTGGTCACATATCGTCAAATTTTTTTATTATAGATTATTTTGAGGTCACAGATTTTTAAATTAGTTTGTCATGAATTATTTTTGAGTCACGTATTGTTAAATTTTTATGTCACAGTTGAGTAATTGGTCACAAATATTACCAAACATTTGGTCAAAGATTACCAAAGATTTGGTCACAGTCTATCGCCACCACCACTATGGCCACTTTCGAGGTCACGGATCAAATTGCCTAAGATTTTACCACCACCACAACCATAGCATACCCCCATCAACACCAACCACAACGGCATCACCTCCGTGTCGAGCAACCTCAACAGATCCAACCACAACCACACATCACAAAACACAAATTTTATAGTTAGTTTCTGCTTCAGATGAAGGATAATAATAATATGTAACTCATTATTTCATTTATTAAGCTCGAATCCTGAGAAGATTTGGTACCAAATTTTATAGTTAGTTTCTGCTTCAGATGAAGGATAATAATAATATGTTGTTAAGGTTTTTTTAACTGACAAATACATTTGTTAAGTTGTCTCAATTTGGAGATTCTTATACTGAAAATAGTTTCCTTCTTCATTAACCGAAGAGGGGATGAACAATGATTTTGTATTTCATATTCTGTTTATTTCGTATTTTATTTCAAACATGGGACCAATTTTATATATGGATGATTAACATGGGATTAAGAAAGCAAAAAGTGAAAATCTTATTCACTCGTAAAAATGATCAATCCCTCAATTTTTTTGCTCAATATAAATTCTTCTATTATTCATGTTTTTTGAGCTAGACTAGATGACCTTTAAGTTTACCATATACTAAATTTTAATTATGTTCTAATTTTGTTGATGAGTCTCACCCTCTTGAATTGAAGAACGTGTTCGAGAATAATTTTGTAGCTATCTATCGTAGTGTTATTAACTGTGTAACTGAACATGACTGATTATGTTATTGTTGCCGAAGAAATTATGGATGAAGTGCCAAACGAGCATGATGATGTTTTGGTGGAAGAGGATGATGATAACGGGACGTTCTCCGTTAACATAGTAGATGGTGAAACCTCATTTGGAGAGGATGTCATTGTACCTGAGGTGGGTATGCAGTTTAAGGATTTGAAGGATATGTTTGACTTCTACAAAAAATATGCGCACGCGGTTGGTTATGTAAATTAAATTTTTGGCAATGTGAGAAAGCCTTTCTAACATATCAGATTCATTAGTATTTATCTTGATTTTCTACGTTGCTTGATATCTGGCTAAGCTATCATATACCTGTACATATGTAATTTGGATTTTGTCACGTATAATAGGTGGCACTTCTTGCTGCATGTGTACAAAGGGGTTTATATTATGCATCAACTGATGTAATTTGAGTGCTGGGGACAGTGTTGGTTTTTTATTTATTTCCCAAAATCAGATTAATAATGCAAACAAATACTATGGTTTACTTTAATGGATCTGAACCGGGTATATAGGTTTTTTTTTTTAATTTATTTAATGAGCTTTCCACGTCAGCCGGGAAATACTCTGTCATTGACCCGGGCTGTGTAGCTGGACTGCTTTAGGAATGCTCCAGAGAGCTTTGGCGAAAAGGAACACAACAGGAATTTGTATAAAGGGGATTGAGTCATTGGTCCCCAACGTATAGCCCCAACAGCAAATTAGTCTCCAATCTTTTGAAAAGAACACATTTGATCCTCAATGTTTCATAGTATTCGCAAATCAATCCTCAATCTTTCATGTTTGGAGTGAAATTGATATGCAAGCTATAAAAATTCCCTCGTCATATGATTAAAAGGGGTTGGAAATTATGTTGGCATCACGCTTTGAAGGAGTCTACAGTAACATGGGAGCTCAAAGGAACTTTATGGTCAAGGTTTTGTTCGAGAATGTTGTAGGGTGGGTTTCATTATCCTACTGATGTAAAATCTGTAGCAGAAAAACTTGCCAAGGAATGTGTGGCTTACCTCGTCCTTGTAACGGTTGGAAAAGCACTTAAAAATAAAGCGGTGCACGCATGGAGGGATGCACTTCAAAAATTAAGGAACTCTGGTGTGACCAATATCCAAGGAGTGCATAATTTGTTATACTCAAGAATAGAATTGAGCTACAACTATTTGGAAAGTGATGAAGCCAGGTCCTTACTTTGCTTTGCTCTTTATTTTCAGAAGATCAAAGCATTTCAGTCGAGAGCTTGGTTAGAGATATGCAAGTGGCCTAGAGCTGTCTCAAAACACCGAGACATTATCAGAAACCAGAGATAGGATAAATACAATTGCTGATAATCTGAAAAGTAGTAATTTATTGCAATCAGTTGAGATGGATAGTGTGAAATTGCATGATGTTGTTAGAGATGTGTGCTTACTGATTGCATCTAAAGAGAAAAATGTATCTATGGTGAGGCATTCTGGTTTGATCATTGGCCAAGACATTATACCTGTGAATCGACAGTGCCATCTCACTTACATTTGATAAACTCAATCAGCTTCCACGTTAGAGTGTCCAAATCTGAAGATACTGTTGGTATACCAACCAGAGGGGCTGATAATAGCGAGAGATTTTGTTGGGTTTTTTGATACCCAATAAATCCGGGCTATGATGTTAAATCGGTATTTTTAGTTGGATAATATTTCATAGGTTTTGGCCGATGATTGAAATGATATGATGACACCACAATCGGACCAATCGAATCACGTAACCCACTTGGACCATTCGAAGTAGCCTAATTGTATTAGTGTTGCTCATGGCCCGACCCGAACGTTTTGGATGGCTTTCAGGGTTAGCCCACTTAATCTATCTGTTATTGGGCCCTGTTTGTTTGACCTAAAAGCCTAAACCCTAAACCTACCCTTAACCTATTTAAGTTTGTTTGTTAATGACAATTAGTGTGGAAGAGAATAAGAGCAACCCGTCTATTATTGTGAAGGAAGAGAAACCGACCTCCATTGTCTTGCTTTGTGCTTCTTGGTGGACATTCTTCTTTCTCCTTCCTTTCTCCCTTTGCCTTGGTGGTTTAAAGATAGTTGTTCTTCATCTTCACACCATAGTCCTAAGTGGGCTGTTTTCAGTTGGAGCAACCAAACATTGGGAAGTGTTCGGTTTGGGATCGATTGGTTTGTGTTGTGGTGTCGATTGGTTGATTGACTGAGCCCGGTTTGGTGAAATCAAAGGTCAATAATTCAACAGATTTTTTTCCCAAGATGCAGCAACTGAGTGTTCTTGAATTGAATAACATGTGCATTCGTATTCCATCATCACCTCAATCCTTGACGAGTCTTTGAATTTTGTGCTTGGACTACTGCACATTAGACTTCGAAATATCAACGAATGGAAGACTAATAAGTTGGAAATTCTTAGTTTTTATGGCTCTCGGCTTTATGACTTTCCCCGTGAAATAGCAGAACCTAGCCACCTGAGGTCATTAGATTTGAGGTTTGAGAAATGCCCCTGTTCGCTTCCACCTGGTGTCTTGTCAGAGTTTGAAGATGCTAGAAGAGCTATACTTGGGAGCTTACTTTCAAACATTGTGGGATGAAACAGGAGATCAAGAACTCGAATAAGCCTTCATTATAGAAATACGTGCATTGGTTCGTCTTAGCACTTTCCAATTTTGCACGCACAATCCCAAGTTTCTGTTGCGTATATTACGCATTTTGCCACGATTTGAAATTGTGAGAACCGACAGAAGAAAAACTGGAGATTATCATTTCATACAGAGCTTGCATCTCCTTGACGTTGAGGCGAGTATGCTTTCAGAGCCTGCAATTACTTCATTAATGAGGAGAACTGATGATCTTTAACTAGAAGTGAAATCGTGGAGGAATCTTGTGAGTGAGTGAGATGAATATGGTTTCACTAACTTGAAGAAGTTGACACTTTGGTTTTCTGCTGTGGAGTATCTTATTGACACCACAAACTTCAGTCCAAGAGCTGCCTTCAATAACTTGGAGATTTTGGATTTACAAGGGTTTGGTAAGCTGATAGAGATATGCAATGGAAATCTTCCACCCGGGTCCTTCGCTAAATTAAAAGAGGTTTATCTAAATGGCCCCAGAGCAATGAAATATTTGTGGAGGGGTGTCCCTGAACCGCCGTTACTCTGCAAACTCGAGATTCTTAAAATGATGGGTTGTTGCGGAATCAAAAGCATGTTCCCAAATTCAGTTGCCAAATGCTCAGTGGAACTGGTTTGAAATGTTAGAGGAAATTGTTTCAATGGACAAAAGAAAATAAAGTTACTTAGAGGCTCGAGTTTCCAAAACTGAACCGCCTCACACTTTATTCATTGAGAAATTTCAAGGCCTTCAGATCTGAATCAAATAACATCAGCACAGTAAACAACTCTAATATTTTCCATAGCTCCTAGATGGTATAACTATGTCTAAATTCACCATAATTCGGCTGATGAAGGTTTCACAATGTTACACTCGAGTCAATTTTCTAAATAACTGTGTTTCCATATTTTATAATAATGTACCTTGCCATTTCTGAAAGTTAATACGTAAAAAGTGTATGAAGCATCATTGCTAGAACGGCTAAATTGACTCTGCAAAGTTGAAGTTGAAAAGGTGGAGTAATATGATGCAGATTCATGGCTGATACTACTAAGAAAATTTTGCAGGTCACGTTGCCTAACATGGAAGTGTTGTTTCTCAATAAATAGGACTATACTGCAAAGATACTAGGCGAGAAAATGAAAATAAGATGTCCATATAAACAAAGGGTCATGATTGTAGAATATTGTAAGAATCTGTTAACCATTTCACAAACTGATTCGATTAAACTAATATCAGATGTTGTGTAGTAGTACGAGTACTGTTCGACTTTGAGGGTCTAAAAGTTACCGAAGATGACACAAAAGTATAGTTGGTCGACTGAGATCATTGATGCCGAAATATCTACCTAAATTTGAGCACATTTCAAGTATGGTTCGTAAAACAATTTGTATTTTCAAGAAACTGAGATCACCTGTAGTTGAAGATTGGCAGTTTGAGGTATTTATTCTCAGCTTCTATGGCCAACTCGCTAGTGGGTCTAGAAACTATAAGGTTTGAAAGATATGGAGCAATGGATGATATAATTGGAAGAGACAGAAACTTCAGAGATCTAAATGGTGGAAGAACTGTTCAAAATTTTGTTCCACAAATTGCGTTGTTTACCACGAACTCGTGTTCCCTTCACTAGATAAATTGGTCATTACGCATGATGACAGAATTCTTTTCACGACAGCTAAGTGCACCGTAAGAAGTACTGGTAGATCACCAGTGTGTTGATATTTCCAATTTCTTGGATGCAGGTGCATTTTCTTGATTCCCATTTTGCATTGTTTCTATATTCAAATTTGGATACTATAAATGTTTAGTTACACAAATTTTAGCATCTTTGTTCTATTTCTCAGGCTTACAGCAATAAACGTACGGAAGACAGCACATGAAGTGATGCAGAATTATGTGAACTGATGAAATTATTAAGAGTGCCCCTGAGAAGAGTAAGTTCTCTTTGTTTCTAATGAAGAAATTTGGATGCAGATCTTTCCCCTTGGACCATCTTTCTTTGTCAATGAAGAGCTGTTAGATGTTCAAATAATTCGAACTCATGTAATAATATGCTTCACTAGCTGAACTTTATTTCATTCAAAAATGGTCACTTTAGTAAGATAACTGTCATATTCTCCTACGGTAACATTTATGTTACATCATTCCAAAGTTCGGACTATAAAATTCTACTTGAAAAACTCTTTAATATCACAATTTAAAATTTATTAAGGGGCTAATTGCACAGGGTACACAAGGGACATAACCAAAGACAACTCATTTCAGCTTTAAGCTGTTTTCTAGTGCTGAATACATTTTTAATCTACCCTCAACTGTACAGTCCTCTAATTTCCAGTGGCACAAAATACTGGGAGAAACAAGAAATGGAATTGAATACATACTAAAGCGAATTGTCTACGAATGACAACAGCTTCAACTTGCAGGAACCTTCCATGCATTTAACGTGCTTTTCATGCTTCCTTGGGATTGGTCGGGATGACAACAGCTTCAACTTGCAGGAACCTTCTGTGCATTTAATGTGCTTTTCATGCTTCCTTGGGGTTGGTCCGGACAACCTTAAACCCTTTCAACACACAGTCCAACGGGCAATAATATGCAGTGAAGAATGAATTTTGGAGTCCCAATTCAAGCCTTCTGAAATGCACGGGAAGAAACTCCGTGTAGAAGTCTGACGAACCCTAAAAAGCTGAGCTTCCCATCCGAATGTCTTATCCAATCCTTAAGAACTACGTGAACGGGAACAGACAGACTAAGTCCAAGCTCCTAGTTCAAAAAATCAGAAGAACGAAAATCTGTAAGATTTTCTACAGGGAGGAAAAAAAAAATCTGCTACAAATGCATTTTTAACAGTCTTATTTATCTAATGCCGTGAGAAATAAATTTTGGAAGGATTTTCTTACTATCAAATAAAAACGGTTGAATTTTGCTAACCTCTCTTGAGGTTACATATCTTCTTGTTGAGCTTGGTTGTTCATTTTTTAATTAACATTGCCCAGTTCAGTCCAATGTTGTATACAAACATAGACGTAACATTTCCGGATAACAGAAAAAAAAAGTCAATAGGAAAGTCATCACTGTCGCAGCATCTCTTTTATAAGGGTTTTTGTCATGCACTAGCAAATGAACAGTTTAACAACAGCAGTTTTGGCAACACACTACACCTATGCTGTAAATTGGGTTTATCCACTTGTACATGATCAAATGCACACGTGCACATGTGAATATAGAAATAGAAAGGGAGAGAGAGGGGAGGGAGGGAGAGATAGAGAGGCGTACTGAGGCAAGTTCCTCTATCATAATGGGCCGGTTTCCAGCCTTCTCAAAAAACTCATAGGCATGACGCGCATGTTGCTCCCAGCTTTCCGTTCCTTCTAGCTGATGTACACTTATTGCAGATGCACAGAATTCTTCAAAGTCTAATTTTCTGTACTGCAGAGAACTCACCTACAGGACACGTGAAAATGCATTCAGTAATTCATTGTTTTAGGTTGACCAAGATTAGAATAGTGACAGGCCGGTTAAACCTAAAACTAAGTACAGAACATGATAAAGGAAAGGTTGTTTAAAGCATTACCATATGGACATAATCTAGAACCCGTGAATCCTTCATTGCGTCAGTGGAGTATTTTCCCACAGCCTGCTGATGATATTAATTCATAAGAAAGAAAAATATCACAAGAGGGGGAGGGCTCAGACACAGCGTGAGTGAGAGAGAGATGACCATTTTGAAATTCTGTAGGGATACAAATCCGCTTCTGTTTGGCCCTAACAATGTGAACTGTTCTCGGAGATAGTCTAACTGTGGTATTGTCAATGTTTTTGCAAGAGCCTGTTACAAATTCACAACAGTTGCGTTTTTAGGAACTAGAATGCTCAATCATAATGCATTGTAAGCATAGAAATCTCTTCTTATTCAAAGGCACGAGGATCAAAAATCATTGTAATTTGGCATCGGTCTGAACCTTTGGCAATATTTAAAAAAAAAACTGTCTTTTCTCAGAGTGAAATCACAGCCTTCTAGTAATTTGGCCAAGCGCTTCAAAAGATGCTTTTTTAGATTCGAAAAATTATTTTATTTTTATGTTCATTTGAATAGTAACAGGTTGTATGGTGAAAAGGAAAGGAAGTCAATGGATATACACGCCAAAATTAAACAAATTATATATATATATATATATATATATATATATATATATATATATATATATATATATATTCACCAATCAACTCTGTATGCATACCCCCAAAGCTTCTTTCCTCAGAGAGGAAGAACATGTATAAGCTTTTACAAGCTTATACGTTATCATATCCAGCGGTATCTCGACCTCATGATGACCAGCTAGCCACGGATGACCTAAATAATGAATTCAACAAAAATCATTAGAATAATGCGGTCCCAACAATTTTTATTGGCCAACTCAAGAAAAAGGCATGGTAATCGTTTAATTAAACGACAATAAAGTCAAGAAGATATGCCTAATATCAACAGCAAAAATTGCTTTAATTAAAACTGTCCAACTCTTACTAAGTGCCTGAGCTGCGGTTAGCCTTTTACGATAATCCTTGTTCAATAATCTCTTCACAAAGTCTACAGCATCAAAAGACAAGGAAGGCCATGGGGATTCATAAAAGCTCGGATCAGCCTTCAGGACAGCTCGAAAGATTCCAGATTCTGTCCGAGCCCAGAAGGGTCTGCTTCCACAAAGAAGAATATAAGCAATCACACCAATACTCCACATGTCAGCTTCGGTTCCATAAGATCTATGCAAAACTTCAGGAGCTACATAGTATGCACTTCCAACAACATCGTTCAACCTTTCATCTGCCAATATAACCATCCATTGAACTCTAATCTACCATTATAATGAGAAGAACATAAAAAATATTTAGCAGTAGACTCGACCTGGCTTCACGTAATCAGAAAGTCCAAAGTCAATGGCCTTGAGCGGGGAATTCTCATCCTTTGAAGTGAAGAGAAAATTCTGGAGTAAAATTTAAAGTTGTGTTTAGTATAAAAGTTGAAATAAATTATCACCGTAAGCAAACAGGAGAAAAGGAAAACTATCATGATATATTTATCCACATTTACTCACGTAAAAGAGATGGAAACCAAAAGGTCTAGCTTTCTTACCCCAATAAGTGGTTGATATACCGCACACCATGGGATTAAATTATTAAAGGCAAAGACTAAAATTTGAAATTCCAGTAGCAGTTGCCATTTACCCTATATTTTAGATGAAATTAACCAACTATTTGTCTTTCAGAGAAGACAACACTTTAATCAATAAGTTAGTTTAAATTAGTATAATTTACAAAATAGAGGATACTTCCAGCAAGGAGATTCTAGGTGAGCTAGTCTCATAAATATTTATACTGAACCTGCATTTTTTATTACAAGAGTGTGAAAAATGGAAGCCAGACTTGGGGGATCAGAGTTTCTCAAATCAAAATTTGTATATAAATGTTTGTACATGAGTTTACTTTTCAAATTCAAACTGAATAAATATTAGATTAATATAATTTCTAAGTAGTTCACTTAGTATACATAACTTCTGATTAGTTTCTCAATCAAAATATATGCAACTTCGACACAATGGTCATCAATCACAAAATGACAGAATAAGTTGTTCCGCAAAAGTGCCTGATTTAATAAAATGACTACCTATTCTGAGTTTTGAGAGAGTTTCATATTATGTTATATTTATGACTTTCTCACAGCAAAAAGCCTTTTAGAACTTCAGCTGTAAAAACCTAAAGGCAAAATGTCTATCCCAAGATAGTGTAACAATCATTGGTTATGTTAGTATATTCAACAAACTTATCAGAGAGTCCAGCGTCTTTGCCCAGAAAACAAGGTTTAATGCTTTAAGTGTTTGGAGACATAAACCTTCAAGGCATGTTTGATTAACAGTAGTAAACACGATTGCACAACATAATGGATAAGATTTTACCTCATTTTTCTTTTTCAATATTATTCAGTACTACCCGTCCACTTGGTAAACCAAACATGTCATTAGCACAACGAGAAAATAGTGAAGTTAGAATCTTAGTAGTTGAATACCTCAGGTTTTAAATCACGATGAACCACACCTTGCAGGTGACAATAAGCAACCACATTTAGAATCTGTACCATGACAGCTTTGGCATCTTCTTCGGTGTATTTGCCACCCCTTCAGTGAACAGATGGATTGTAAGAAGGATCTGAAGCAGGACAAATTGTGCTAAATTCAAATGAAAGAACATTATGAATACCTAGAAAGTATCCTATCTAATAATTCTCCTCCTTTACATAACCTGGAAAAGGAAAAATAATGTTGTAGGTAAGAGCATCAAAATTCCAAATATTGCATTAATGGCTACGGAATACATATTCAACTTAAGGCTAGGGAACATGTGTTCAATGTACTATCTACTGCAAGTATAAAACTCAGTACAGCATGGGCCTAAATATAGATGTTTGAAAATTCAAAAAGAGAAAAATTAACTTTGTCTTTGACTCTTCATATCATATAAGTATGTTATAGAGTAGAAACAACGATAACAAACTTTTAACTAAATAAATAAACAAAAAAATTACAGCAAAATACACGGAAAACGTTGAGAGTGAAAGAGTTCATACTTACTCCATCACTACGTAGACATTGTCTTCATCCTCATAGGCATCGTAGAATTGCACCAAGTTTTTATGTCCCGTAAGAGCACGTAATATCTTTACTTCCCTTCTGACGTCCTCTATTGCAATCGCAGTAGTCATCTGCATAAATTGTGACGGCAACTTCAATTTTCATCATATTTAGCGCCCATTTGGTCCCCATTTTTTTGCCCAAAATGAATTTTAAAATACTATGATGATGGAGAATGTGTGGTTAAGAAATACGAAAAAGTTTGGGGTTTATGTGTAATATTATTTTATTGAAGAATGTGTGGTGGAAAATAATTTGGAAAATAATGGAGACTAAATAAGGGCTTAATTTTTCATAACCATAGAGGCTAAGGTTATTGATGAGTAACCAACCCGAAAAAGACACGTGGACCGTAATATTTGAGAAATTGTGAGACTGACCTTACCATATAGAATAACAGATGAATGTGAATCGTGTTCAATTCTTAGGTATCACTAGGGTTTGTCTCTGCGTAAAATAGGAGAACTTGAATTTGCTTTTGACAGACTGGATTTGTCATGGAAAACAAAATTTTGAAATATTTGTACTGTACTTTTTAAAACGAGAGGAAATGTCTATCTGAAAGTCAACAATTTTAAGAGACCTTTGTATAGTTATGTATTTTCTTTTTATTTATTTTATTTTCAAATTTTATAAAAGAGGAAATATTTCTAGACAATTTATCCCTCAACAAACGCAAATTTTAAGCCTCTACATATTTGATGACATTTTGGATGACCATGGTAGTTTTGAGATTAGCAATGCTTGTAGAAAGATCAACCTCAGGTAAGATGCAACCAATATTTAAACTACTTCTACAGAATGTATGATATCCTATACATATAATTGTACCTCATACCGCACCAAAAACATAAAATATACACAAAGAAGTAAGAGTGTAAATAGATCCAGGATACCATTATTAAACAACGTGAGAGATACATTAAAATTCACCTAAGAAACAATCAGGGAACTTAACAGTATCACAAATAATTATCACCAAGCAAACAACTAAAGTTCAAACAAATAAATAAATAAACAGATAAGAGCTCAAATCAAGAAAAACACATCAACATGTGGAATCTAAAAGAAATATTATTATATGAATATGAAAACAACAGTTTTAATTGAAACACAATCTACATTCATCACCAAATTGCAGTAGATATATTAGCTTTAACCAATAAAGCAAAAACAATTGCAAAGAGATTTACGTTGTCCCATTAAATACCAGACCTTAGATTTTGGGATAACTTTAACAGCCACATCCTGGCCCTTCAAGCTCCCTTTCTTTCCTTTGGCCGAACAAGTGTACCCAAAGTGCCCCCTCCCTACCTCTTCCCCAATCTCGTAGTGGTTTGTGAAATTCTTCGAGAAACAGAAATTCTTATCCAGTCCAATGATCTCACATTCTCTCCCTTCAGGTATAGTGGCCTCATTAGGCTTCACAGAGCCATGCCTCCTTGCAAGCAAAGCCTTAATATGCTTAGCTGGAGATGGTGGTGGAAATGGGCGCTTAAGGAAGCGCAAAGGAGTTGAAGTGACGCTGCTAGAGTTTGCAGGGGAGTTCTTGAATGCACTAGGCAGTGGACTTGGGCTATAAAATGGAAACTTTGGGGTTTTCCCAGTTGAAGAATTAAATGCATACTCATGGTTTTCACCTGAGATTATAGGATTTTCAGATAGGTTTTGTGGGGGCTCAATGGGTTTTCCATGACAAAGTCCCATGGATTAAGAACCAAATTGTCAGCAAATTCAAGAAAATAAGGAAAATCAAAAATGGAAAAGTAAGAACTACTGAAGTACAGAGGAAACTATACCATTTGAAGAAGAAATATTTCCAGGGAATTTGGATTTCAAGAAAGTCTAAATGCAGAAAAATATTATTATCAAAAATACTTGAAAAGTACAAATTTCGGTATCAAAAACAAATTAAGATGAGATTTTAAGCTTGATCAGCAAAACCCACAAGGAGAAAACAGCAAATTTCCCGTGTAAGTTGAATTCTAATGCAAATCCAAGGAGGAAGAAGAAAAGGCCAGGAGGGAAAACTAATCAAAATTTTCGAAATACTGAGAAAGAAAAAGGATTAAACTTTAAGTTGCAATGATTAAAGCCGGAAAGATTTTAGAGAAAAAATTCAAGAAAAAACAGAGGGATGAAGAATTGATTTCAGCTGAAGAAATGAGGAGAAATTGAAGCTTTGGAATCATTCTCAAAGCAGGATAACCTTGAGCAAAGGTAATAAATGTATATTAAGAAGGTAAAGATTATGAACTGAGAAAAGAGCATAAAAGTGGGAAAAGATGCTAAACATAGACCGCAAGAAAAGAGAAACGAAGGAGAAAAAAAGAAGGAAATCAAACCTCCCTTTGGAGTTAAATGTTTCACCAGACACTAAACTTTGCATCATATTGTGATTTACTAATCTAACTTTCAAAATTATTCTATTAGCCATTGAACTTTATTTCGTCAGTGTCCATTATTTAACGAGTTGAATATGTTAGTAGACGTTCTGATGTGGCTGATGAAAAATTGAGGTGACATGTTTGCCAACTCATGGACGTGTCATCTAACTGAAAACACTCCTTCATGAAATGGCTCCAATTTCATAAAACACGACATAACAAAATTAAAATTCACTATCACGGCAAAGCTTGAAACCAGTTAAGTTTATCCCTATCCCAAATCTCTCAAACCCTAAGTGCCTGAACGAAGAAGACAACGAAAATTCCCAAATCAATTGGCCAAGCTCCACCCTAAATCCCTAGAATGACAATGAAATTTATCCAAGCTCCCCCTAATAAGCCCCAAATTCCCCAAAAATCGAAGCACCAAACAAATAAAATCAACTACCCAAACTCCATCGCATCTTTGTCGACCACGCGAAGAGGCCAACCCACGTGTAAGGAAGCATCACCCATTTCATTTCTATATTTAAGTTGAGTCATGGATAATGAAATGAAATGAGTGCTGCTTCTTCATGCGTGAGTTGGCCTCTTCGCGTAGTCGACAACGATGAGATGGAGTTTGGGTAATTGATTTTATTTGTTTGGTGCTTTGGTTTTCGAGAGATTTGGGTAATTGATGTTTATTAACAAATTCAACCCGATGAGTAATGGACCGACATAGTAAAATTCAGTGGCTAATGAGACAATTTTGAAAGTTCGGTGATCAATGAAACATTTAACTCCCTCGCTTTCATCCGTTGCTTTTTCTTTTCTTTTTTCTTTTTTTCCCCTCATATTTCTTTGTGGTTCTTCTCTATTGATTTATTTAGGTTTTTGGGTAGTTTCATTGGGGGAAAAAAGGAAAATGCATAATTTGGGTAGAAAATTGGTCTTTAACATTTATGACAAGCAAGTTTATCCTCAATTTTTTATTATAATTGCATTATAAATTCGATAATGTAAAGTGTCATAATTTTGTTATGGACCTCACATGTCCAATTTCATAATACTACTTGGGAAAAATACAGAGTTTGTAGTGGAAACATTTGATCTTTCTCGTTGGGGAAAAATGAAAAATACTTATCTAGATCTAGAATAGAAGAGTGGGAACGCATAGTATTACAACTTATATTGATCTATATAGTGTTATAAATTTTCCGTGCTAATACTTACTAGCATGTCAACCTTATAAAACTATAGTTTTTTGTTTACCAACTTAAGTTGATGAATAGAAATTTGAAGTGAATAATAGATTGAGGATCATTGTGCTAGTTTTTCAAGATTAAAGACTAACTTCTATTTAGGCTGCAGATTGGGGACCAATTTGAAATTTCCCCAAACTTATCATCATTTTGGTAGAGCCCCTATTATTAATTGTTAATAATGGTGGTGGGGTTTTTGGTTTGGATCCTTCCAGCCTGTCCATATGTGTGAGAGAGAGAGAGAGAGAGAGATTGCGATGGAAACATCTGCAAACACGAGAGATTGCAATGGAAACATCTGCAAACAACTAAGCTAACAAACATCCCTGTAGTTAAAAGCTTTGACTGCCTTTTTGGGGTTTTGAACTTGCAGATTTTTAGACTTCAAAAATGAAAATTTCAATTTTTAGCTTTTCACACAAATGGTAGGTATTTAGTAATGCATTCACTTGTTATGTTGAATGTACTCGTCATTATCATATAGAAAAAAATATTTTAACTTCATTTCAAATGAAACATCATTCTAATTATTAGGTGATATTCAATGTTTTTCACACATAGTAATTCTAATATTAAAATATTCGAGTCAATGTCATAAAGTTTGCGATGGTTGAATGCGATTCATTGAGGGTGGTGCAGAGCTTTACACCAAATTATTTCAGTTGCACTCCAAATTTGCTAAAAGAATACTTGGCTTGGCTCCTGTGAGTTTTGTTTGGTTTGATATAGTGCAATTTGTTAGGTACTTTGATAAGAAATCTAACACAACTTCGTGAGCTTATTTTCAATGAAGTATGATGTTTCTCAATCCATTGGGCAATTGCCATACGTTGGCTTTTCTTATCACCAATTCTTTCTTGGTTGGGCAACCATGCAAATTTTCCTTACAAGTTTACTTATACAAGCAGAAAAGCAAAATGAAAATAAGTAATCTATTTACCAATCAAAGTTAAAAATAAGTAAATTATTAAGTAAGAAGAAGTAAAATTACCTTTAAGTGCAGTCAAACATGAGAGACACAAATAATGCAATTTAACCTCGACTTGGCGCCAAGGTGAATTTTAATTTTGTGGGGTAGCAAATAATTACTAATTAGTAGGTATAACTCATTCTGTTTTCCAGTAATCCTATTCTGAAAATTCAATTAAATTATTCTACAAACCAATAGGGCATGCAGTGTTAGATGAAATTAAAAAGTACAACAGGGTATGGAACGAATAACAATTTCAAAAAATATGAAACTTAGAAATAACGTTTGTGCACAGGACAAAAATGACGAAAAAAAGACATTTAATCGACCCAGCAAGACGTAATTTGTAATTTATGATGACCTGTATGAAAAATATATTAGTTTAAGTACTGGAGTCCAGCCAAAATTGAGCATCAATTAATGAACGTGAAAATGAAAGATGGTGGTGTCTTAACATATATGATCACTAATTAAAGCATTAGTGAGTGTGTTTGAGCCACGTTATTTTGGAAGAATGTATTCTGGAATAGTAGATTGATAGAGAATGTATGATTGAAAAATTATTGATGTGTTGAAAAATATTATTTTATTGAAGAACGTGTGGTTGAAAATGAGTAGAATAATGAAAATGAAAATTTTAATGCGTACCAAACAGAGACTGTTAAATTTGATTAACAAAAGCAATAGCGCGTCTCATCTTTAGTATTAATTTATTTTTTCATAATAAAAATCATATTGAAGCTGGTGACATATATGCTTTCTTCATGATTAATTTCACTTATTTTTTTAGAAATTATAATTGAGATATGACCTGTTGAAAAATAAAACGGATCGAGTTAATATACACGACACGATATGAAATATATTATCGTAAACAAATAACAAAATAAAAGATAAGAAATTAATTGACAGATGAACATGATATTTTATTCAATTGACTAATGCAAAGAAAACAAATACAATAATCGTGTCTACACAATGATTCTATATTTCACTAATACAAAACTTGAGAAAAGAGTTTAATATTTATAGGGGTGCATGCTAAATCTTAAAAATACCACAAACATAGAAATAAGATAAAAAATCGCATGGAATAAATGAAACAATATTTTCTCAATAAAAATACGTGGAAAGAGGGATTCTTTTAATAAAAAAATCCAACCTAATTTGGGTAAAAAAAAAAAAAAAAGCCTAACAATTTCTACCTTGACACAAATTCCAATTCAACGAACGAAAATTCCAATATTTCTCCACCTGAAAGAATAAATCTGACTGCAATGAAAAATTCGAAATTTTCAACAATAACCAAACTTTCTCCAACACGAGTACTCATCTTTCATAGTATCCAACACGGATACATGAACCCAGACATCGGGTTCCCTAAAACTCACAAAAAATTAGAAATTATCAAACAGTGTCGAAGCACACCCTATAGTAGAATTAACTCCCAATACTTTCATAGAAGACCCCTAACTAGTTTCAACACCTTCTAAAATGTTAAAAACATGTGCAACTGAATCAGCATCCACATACCTATCTCTAATGAGTTTATCCTTAACAGCTGAATACGATGAAACCGTAGGTAATGGTGACAAAGTGGAATTATCCATGCCCTCCAAACTCGACTAAGTAGTATTCTTCAGTATGGACCCCAAACCAAATCCTAAAGGTACAATACCAACCTTACAAGATGTATAACTGGGTACCTCTTTCGCTCGTCCAATACAACACGAACACCTTCCGAACTTTTAAGACTCGAAATGCAATTTACTTGTAAGACTTTTAGTCATGCAAAATTGCTACAACTTAAACTACAATGTACTTATCATTTTCTCTTTCAAAACGTCTTAAGAATATTGTTAGATAGATGAAAATGGATATGTGAAAGTGCCTTCCAATCCTTCTATTGTTTCTCCTCCGTCGTCCAGTTGTGGGCATTTTGTCAAATCTCAACAATGCATCATTCAAATTTATTTGCTTGAGTACATCTCGCATCTTCATTTGCCACAACGAGAATCTTGTATTGCGATCCAAGAGTCGAATTTCATATTTCAAGGCTACCATCAATAACAAAAACCTCGTACAAATCACACTCAATATCTCTGATACCAGATAATGTATATTACATGATATGAAATGTATGATTGCAAACCAACCACAAGATGAAGGGTAAAAAGTTAATTGACAGAGGAATGCAATATTTTATAAAAAGTATTTATATGGGTGCATGTCAAAGCCTAGAAGTACCACAAAGATGGAAATAAGATAAAAAAAAAAAAACACGTGAAATGAATGAAATAATATTTTCCTAATAAAAACATGTGAAAATAAGGAAAAAAAATATTTTGCTAAAAAATTCAATCTAATTTGAGTCAAAACCCCAACATGTCACGCATTTATACATTTCGTAAAGAGATCCCAACCATATTCAACTGTCACAAAAGTTGGTATTAACGCATGTATAATAATTTATTTTCTTCTGCAATTTGTTTGTTTTTTATAATATAGCAATGATGATGCATTTTACTTCTTGTGTGTATAAGCAGCTTTTAATAAGGATGGCCAAACATACTTATTAATGTCTTTTTCAATCGAGCTTGATGCTTAGCTGAAATTACGTCAGATGATAGATTTGAAGCCATTAGGTCATTGGAGTTGTCAAGTGATTTTTCGACTCAATGAGTGCTGCTACACTGCCAGAAAAATATTGACACGGGTTTGGACAGATACTCACATTGTCGTGGGACCCGTTGTAATAAAAAATTTCCAAAAAATTGTGGGCCCTCCCCTAGTGTGAGTAATTCTGTCAGTCTGCATGTTAAAAATTTTCGGGCAGTGTAGCAGCACTCTCGACGACTATTGCTCCTTTAAACTCAGATTAGAAAAGAAAACGAGACAACAATAATAAAAAAAGTATTGAGGACTTCTAAATCTAAATTCTAAGCAACATCTTTATATAGTATCTGCCAGTGGCGAGTTGTTGTTCAGATTTAGGGTTAATATATTGAGATTAATACGTTTGTGCTACCTTCTTACCACCGAGGTCAGTCCTGAAATTTTGGATGCCTTATGCAATATTTTAAAATGATGTCCCTTTTACATAATTTAAAAAAATTATTGACACGAATAAAAAAAAAAAAAAAAACTTAAAACGGAGCCCCTTCCACATAACAAAAACTTACCTTCTAGAATTAAAAAAAAATCACAAAATAATAATTGACAAGTGGACAATCGGTACCAATACTTGTACATATATAAACATCTATAACATTTTTCTCATGCCCTCTACAATGTTAAGATCCTATGCGATACCCTCAAGGCCACCTTTACTTAGCACGTCATATCCTAACATTTGACGACATCTCGACTCGATGCTAGTGAGTGATAATTCTTTTGAAGTTGACTTTAGTTGTATGATATATTGTTATGTGTGCGCTAGGAGGAAAAGACAGACAAACATGTGACTAAGAAAATATTCTACCATGGTATTTTCTTTTTATTTTGTTAAGGGAAAAATAATTACCGAAGGATTTTGTTATCCCAAAGAAATTTCTTTTATATTTTTTATATTCCCAACAGTCTTTGCATCTACTTGATAGCCAAGCTACAGCGCAAATCACGCGGCATTTGCCTGTGTACATTAGGATAATATGGGACCTAAATTCTGGTCTCAAGCATCCACAATAGTACCCCACCATCTACGTGGTTTTTCTAAGAGATATGCTATGAGTACAGAAAATTCAACAGGAAAATTCACAGAAAGACAACTTCTTCCTGTGCATTTTCCTGTTGTCTTCTTCCTGTTGATTTTTTCTGTACTTGCAGACTTTTTGTTTTTCTAATTAACATGTACTAGATTTTTGGATAGAGGAAGTTGAGTGTGACTCGCTTCAAGATGCACAAAGCCTCATTTTAGATTTTTTTTCGTGCTTCAAATGAGGTTATAGTTCTTAAGCTTGTTATATTACTTTATTCTTGATTTGGACCTAGATAAAAGATGTGACAAGTTAAAGAGCTGACTCGTCGAAAATATTAACAGCTCCTTGACCAACTCTTGCAAATGAACCTAACCTTGTTCAAATATTTGCTTGGGGATGTTAAGTGTGATTTGTGTTTCTTTATTTCTTGATAAGAGAATAGAAAAGTCCGTGAATTAGTGTCCTCTATCTCATCAAGTTTTAATGTTTGTCTCGAGTACTGATTGTGACCCATTTTATTCTCGGTCGCGGTTCATGGCAATTGGAGCTGATAAAAGTTCGAATCTTGCTTTTAAGAATAGTGATAACTAAAACTTACTATCGTTAAATTTGAGGTCAATTGAATGAATCATATTTTGTCTATCAATTGTTAGACATTATCTTTAATTAATCTCTTGCTAGGATTTTATGATCTAAGATTTTACACTTCATAAATAATCACTATTTTGTCACATTTAGAATAATACCAATTGAAAGTGACTGTTTTAGTAGAATTGGTATTGCCTCTCAACATATAGTGACAAATTCCATGAAATTAAATATGTGTACCATGAACATGCAAGAACATGGATTACAGATGTTTTTCCAAGAATTCAATAAGAAGTTGTTTTACAATGAAGAAAATGATAAACATTTTGGTCAAAGTTTGTTAACAACCTTTGATTAATGAGAATCCAATGACAGTGGGAATGCCAATCACAATGATAGACATGATTCCCAATATCTAATAATATTTTTCTCTCTATATGCAAATCAACGTAAGTATCGTTTCTTAATTAGTTTATGCTAAGCGTTTAATAGTGACGTGATATATAAAAATAAATTTTGTTGAATTAATGTGTCATGTCAATGTCGATAAGTATTTGGTAAGTTTCGATAGGCTTTATTTACCTATTCCACATTGTATTCATTGATTGATGCATCTGATTTATTCAGCTATTGTGACATTGCATTCACCAATTATATTTTCAAGGATTAAAACTCGATCCTAATAATTTATCTCAGAGTAAGGGTCATGAATTCGAGTCATGAGAACATCATGTTGAGGGAATGATTGCAGATGAGCAACAATGTCGCTCTTAAACACACTTTAGGTCACCTAAATAATAGTGATCGAATGTCATAAAAGATTTATTATGTCTCACAAAACACCAATTAAATTCCGTATGAGATGAGATGGTTAAAGTTCATCATAACAATATATATATACACACATTGCATATTGTGACTTAAGTCTGTGTATATAAACTAAGTGCAACTTTTTAAAAAGTTTGATTGATTATATTTGGATAAGATGATGAATTTTCTCCAATGTGACATTTGACATAAAACATCACTAAAATTTCAATAATTATTCTATTCATTTATGTTTCTTAAAACATAATCATTCCATAGGAGTGCGAGTTTTGGTATTTCTTCGATTCTATCCAATTAATCGTATCAAACCCACTGATGAATTATTTAGAAAAACTGTCCAAAATCAATTTTCTGTATAACAACAAATTATGATAGCGAATAGAATTTCAACTGCACGAGAACACAATATAAAAGACAGCCAAAAATAAGCTATTAATATCTATTTCGATATTTTAATTTAATATTGAAGAGAAGAACATGCCTCGTTTCAGTAGCTAAAACTTTTAAATAAAATGGTCTAGTCGACACTAATATATAAAAAAAGACATATATTGAAGCCAAGAATAATGTGACGGGGATAATACCCTAAATAGTCACTGAACTTTGTCAAAAGTTCTCACGAGACACTGAACTTCAAAACTTCCTTAATTGGTCACCGAACTCTTCATAAAGTTTCCAGGAGGGCACCGAACTTTAAAACTACCCTAAATAGTCACTGAACTTTTTCGAAACTTCCCTAAATAGTCACCCAACTTTGCAAAAAGTTCATAGGGGGTCACTGAATCATTGATGTATAGGGTCCCAATTTGCAAAGTTCTGTGACCTCCTAGGAAGTTTTAGCAAAGTTCAGTGACTATTTATGGTAGTTTTGAAGTTCAGTGACCTCCTAGGAGCTTTTTACAAAGTTCAGTGATTAATTAAGGAAGTTTTGAAGTTCGATGACCTTCTGGGAACTTTTGGCAAAGTTCAGTGACTATTTGGGGTATTAACTCTAATGTGACGTTTCTATGACAATTTAAATTTTTAGATAAAATAGTAAAAACACGATACTGTATATAATAGTACCAAGTCAACTGTGTATATCATGGCAAAAAAACAGTCATTATGATATTGTTAGGTGACAAACTATGCCAATTTTTCACTTTGAAAATGGTCTGATAAAAAAGACATTTAAAGGACAGCCCATTTATGGGTTTTATCATTGAAATTATGGAGTTGGATCCCTCATTGCACCTTTGAGAAAATGCTTTTTTGTCATTTAAATTTATTTTCAACATGTCACTTCACGTACAAGTTAGACTTGTTCTTTTCACAAATGTCTAGCATGCACATAGTTTTCATAAAAATTGATTAATGACGAGCATTCAATTCATGTCTTTGATATCATACCGAATCAACTCAATTAAAAGTGTTCAATTTATGAATTTTGATTTAACAAGGAAGAAATATCCTACTACATAGTATGAAATCCTAAAGTAAAAGTGATGTTAGAGAAAAACATGATAATCGAGCAAATCACAAGAAAACAAGATTCAATCCCGTGTTGGAGAACAAATTGACTGCAATTCAATTATCGAAGTTCAACAACTGTAAAACAATGAATAAAAAAATTATGTACTTGCAAAACTAGAGAAAAACTTCTACCTATTTCTGTCCCCACGGGTAAATGGAACACTGACTTATTATAGGGGTATCAACGAATCGAGCCGCGAACCGAAACTCGAAGCTCAACTCGAGTAAAAATGGTTCGGGTTTTTTTTTGCCCGAGCCAAGCTGAGCGAAAGCTCGATCAAAAATTTAGACTTGATCCGAGCTTTCAACTTGAGTCTTAACGAGCCGACTTGGCTCGATTTTTTTTAATTAAAACTCAAGCCAGCCTGTGACACGGGCAAGTGATGAACCCGGGCAACCTTGAGCTCGAGCAGATGCCCCAAAATAGGGCTCAGCCCGAACCTTCAATCCCGCGGATTCATGAGCCGTCCAAACCGACGAGCTTTATTGACATCTCTAGCTTATTAAGAAGGAATCCTAGCATATTCTTATTCAAGGCTAGCTCTAGAAAAATAATGTTGGTAGACAAAATATAGGTGGGATGATTTGGTAATTCCTTACAAATTTTAAATTCTCTGTCAGAGCTTTCTAAAAATGAACTTTCTCTATTGCTTGTTTGTCTATTCGTTCCATCCTTTGCTTCAACAAATTCCCGTCTTCGATTACAGAAAGAGGTCCTATTTTGTACCTTCAATTGCATTAGAGCCTTATAAAATCCTTTGCTTACGTCAAAACAGCAAAACGATGAATTTTTAATTTTTTGGGTAATTGTTCTTTTAGACCTTTCGTCTCCACCGGTAAAGACGTGAACAATTGAAAATGGACAACATAAAGCACGTCTTTGACCCACTGACTACTGTGCAGGGGAGAATTTTAACTTTTGAAGCGGCTAATACAGAAGAGCCATTATGAACCGCAAGACCAACTAAATCTCGACCCACAGGACTACCCACAACGGTTTTCCGTCAGACTGGTATTCTTCGCACTCTAGGCCCAAATCACACAAAGCCTGGCCCTTCCTAGCACACAAAAATTTAGACTAAGAATTGGGTAGGGGCCGCGCGAACGCAGGCCCCCGCTATCACAAATTATGACGTAGGCTCGACCACTTGGGCCGACCTTAGGCGGGCGCCCCTCCGCAGTGCAATGGAGGTCGCCAACCTAGGCCATGGACCTTATTGATCGTCCATTGACCCCGTCCAGGTAAGTATGTAAACCAATCCTACTACCTCTTTTCTTATAGGCCTCGTCAACCCTTCTTCTTTTCGTTTCTTTCGATGTGGGATTCCTGTCTATCAAAGTCTCTCCTCTCCGCAATTCTTTAATTCGTTTGGGCTGGCTTCTCAACTCCTAGAAATTGTTCCGGTTCGTTTTATGTGATGCAAGTTGATTTCTTGAGGGGTGTTTTTTTGTTGTAATTTAAAATTTTATCATTCCTGAACTGGGTTTTGGAATTTATTAAAGTATTTGCTATTTGTAGGATGTATTTCGTTACGGTGAAGATGAAGCAAAGGTTGACAAATTGTTCATTTTGTTAATTCACCGTCCTTCCTATAACGAAATCGGAAATACCATCGATTTCTTGAGTGCGTGGCTGTGCTAAAAGCTACTTCTTTGGAACTATTTAAACTTATTGTGCATTCAATTTCTGCATGATTTCTTTTCTGCATTTATCATAATTGGAAGTTCAAGACGACGTTTATACTGAATATTTTTTTATTGATTTCTGCTAATTCAATGTTAATACAAAAGGCTGTAAACAAATTTTCGAGGTGGAGTTCCCTGGTGTCATAAGAACTTGTTCCATTTCTTTTCTTTGATAAAATGTAGCCTGAAATTTTGAGCAAAGGGGGCAATGAATGTTTCTCAACCATAAGAAGTTGGTATATATGTATGAATATCAAGTTTGTAGTTTTGAATCCGTTATCTCGCCTGAAACTCGTAAGTTTGTATGAATATCAAGTTTGTAGTTTTGAATTCGTTATCTCGCCTGAAACTCGTAAGTTGTTACATTGACTTCATTTTTCAACGTTTGATACTCTTACTGCGGTTGCATCTTGTTATTGTAATAATGGCTAAGAAATTTTTGAACGAGTCAAAGTAGCTGGTGATCAAGCAATGGATAACTTGTGAGATATGCACCAGTGGCCATGTTACTATGCCTGAAGACCTGTGTTCATGAAGATCTATTGTGGACAATTCCTGTCCAACTGTAGAGACTTGTTCATGAATTGCTTGTCTGTCTGAGAGAGAGAGAGAGAGTAGATGTGTTGTACATTTGTATGTACAGCTGTCCCCTCTTTGCTGTTTCAATATAGTTTTGCAACCTAATTTATGTTTTCTCTTTTTCTGAAAATCCAACTCTAATGTGATCTTTGGTTGATATCTTCTGTAAGCTACTGGCTAGACAACGAAGCAGCTGAGTGTCGGAAAATTTGTCTTTCTGATATCAAGAATTTTTTTTTGGCTATCAACGACCTCTTCAGTCTGTATGGAATTGGCAGTTTTTTTAATATACTTCTTTCTTCACTTTTGTCCGTCTATCCTTTTATATAGGACCTCTAGCTTGTTGATAAATTGCTGAACTTTGATATCATGATTCTAACATTGAATATTTGGAAATGGTTTCTTTTTTATTCTTTTTGATGATGCTACTCTTGTTAAGTTGATTGATCTCTTTAGAGTAGTTTCTCAGATTTAATAACAAGGTTTTAGCATTATATCCTTGACCTTTGTGATTATTTTCTAAATTTTCTATTTGTCGAAGATTTGCCTAATTATCAGTGTCGTCGCTCCCACTCTTGGAACATGTGACTCAGAACACTTGCTTCACTTTCAACATTTATAATCTTTTGGTGTTCAGTAAACATGATTTTAGTTAGCGTTTGAGCATAATGAACTCATGGAACGTTTTTTGTCCCAGGGTTGGTGCTGTGAATCTGTCAAACGGACGCTTAGATTTATGTTGTTCCCAAGTAGATTTACCTTTGTCTTTGTTGCTTTGGAAACTTTTCAATTTTGTTTCAACTTTCTAATGCTTCACCTCCTTTGCCAGGTACTGTCACTCTAGTCCTTGAAGGTGTTCTTCATGTTGTCCCGTAGAGAAGTTTGCTGTTCATTTTCATGATACTTATCGGCAAGCGCTTTCAAATATTCTAATATCACTCAAAGTAACTTTTCGTTCTCTTAGCTGCCTTTTTGTATAAAAGCATAAACCTTTCTACTGACATATTTTGATTCTTTTAAGAATGATATTTCCAAAGGTAAGATTTAATTGCTCAGTATATAATTTTGTTGGTCTTGCTGGTGGTTTTTCCCCACTGTCAACTAGTTAAAGATTTAAATTGGTCTTTTATGGTGGGATGTCATTAAATATGGAGGATCATGTTTTTTGCGTAGAAGTAAAAGTATGATATCCGGTTGAGTTTGTGATCTATGAATACCTGGAATTGCAGAAAATAATGGAAGGTGGTTGGGGGAATGGTGCAGAAAGTTAGGGAAAGAGTTGCAGATGCTGACACTGATGCGGAATGGTAAAGGACAGAGTCGGAGTAATACAAAAAATTCCAATTAAACAACCAGGATCTTAAATGGTTAAGTTGGATAAATCTTATTAGTAGTGGCATGTCCAAGAAATGGATAATGAGTTAACAAATTGTTCAAAAAAAAAAAACCAATTAAGTATAAAAAGTTAACAAGTGGAAGAAGGTAAAGAAGCTTTTAAGAGGAACGTGGCATTGTTAGTGATGCTGTCTTAAGCTCTCAAATATTATGAAAATATTGTTTACCTAGTTGAAAAAGTCAGACGTGGAGGTACTAGCAAAAAATATGTAGATGTAAATTACATATGCAGGCATATCAATGTGGAAGCAGAGACGGAGCTAGGGGGGGGGGGGGGGGGGGGCGGGAGGGGGACGGGACCGCCCCCCAATATTGTCCGCGGTACACTATTTCTAGTTAATTTCTAATGTATTTTTCAATTTCGGCCCCCCCAAGATTTTGACTCGCCCCAAAAATTTTGAAATTTTTTTATTTTTTTCCATTAATAAATATTGAGTAAATAACTTACATTTTAAAATTCAACATACAAAAATCTTAGATCTAAACAAAAGATCCAATAGTTACTTAAATAAATCAATAGCCCAAATCCAATCCAAAACCTAAGTTCCCAATTCTCAAGCCCAACTAATTAAAACCCAATTCCCAACCTGGTTTATGCATAATGCATGTTTAGTTGTTCTTGAATATTTGAATTTAAGAATTAAGTAGAGTAGTTGCTGTTAGTTTGTGTAATTGTTAGTTATTGAATATTTGAATTTAAGAATTAAGTAGTAGGATAGTCAATAGTGATTGAATCGAACATTGAATTTCAGTACTATTTTGGTACTCAAAATCGTCGCTTTCAATTCTCATAGTCAAAAAAAAAAATTTCGGGGGAACCCCCAGGAGGGGGGCCTGCCCCCCTCCACCTCCCGTATTTTCGCCCCCCCTAACTTTAAAACCTGGCTACGTCACTGTGTGGAAGATATTATGTCTGTACACCTCCATCTCATCAATGTACCAAGAATGTTTGGCTGAGCTTTATTTATTGAAAGAGAAATCGCAAAAGCTACTTTTAAATAATTTTGTGTTTCCAATCATGATTGAAAGTAACTCTTACTTTAGTGTCAAATTAAGCGACTTATTTCAATATTGCCTAATAAAATTTCTTATCTACTCATATGTGAACTTTTCAAGCTACCAACTCAGTTACAGTCTACACTGAACAATTTACCAGCCCATTGTAGCATTGCTTTGCAGCTTTCAATACATGCATGCTTGAAAATTATTGAAGTTTTAAAGAATTGTCTGAAATTAGTAATATGGGATGTGCTATAATTAAAGGTGTATGCTAGTCATTTAGTGGTGATTGTTACAGATGGGTATCAGGATGGTTGATTCTTCTGATTGGGGCTTAGGCGGTTGCCCATTTGCCAAATGTGCTTCTGGAAATGTTGCTACTGAGGATGTTGTCTACATGCTAAATGGACTAGGACTGAAGACAAAGTGGATCTCAGAAAGTTCATGTTGGCGGGAGAATTATCAGTAAACATTTGGGCCGGCCTTCTGGTTCTAAAGTTGCAATTGCCTTGAGCAAAACGACTGCTACTGCCTCCAAGCTTTGAGGTATTTTCTGATGAAACAACCTGAATTGCGCTAATGCTTACAAGTTTGAAGGTATTTTCTGATGAACTGAACAGAATTGAAGCTTTTTGTTTTATCTCCTGCACAATACAGTCCTTTCATGTTTTTTTTTTCTTTTCATTTTTTTGGGGGTGGAGGGGTTAGGTTGTACACGTTTGCTGCGTGGCTTCGCATGGGGCTGATTTTGTTTACTACGAGGCTTGAGAGACCATAATTGATTACATGAATAAGATGAAGATTAACAAACAGAATTCAATGTTTTCCATGGCTTGAACCGATTACTGGAAAAATGTTGACTGAATGTTTTTTTTTTTTTTTGTCTACCTTTTTTTTGTCATATTGGAAGTTAGTTAGTTGTAATATCGCTGATCCTCCTGCTCTTTAAGACAGAAAATCTTGTGGCAGTGCAGGCTCATTTTTGTAGTTCAAGTTGAAGTTCCCTTAAACTTTTGGCTTTTGTGTTGATGCTTTACAATGCCTCAGGACGAAAAAATTAAATAATTCAAATACTCAATATAAAAAAACGCAAAAATATGCTCAATAATAAATCATAAATCATCTTAAAATTCATAATAAAACAAAATTAAAATTTTGACTTGCTAACAAACATAAAATAGATCGATAAGGTAGCAAGTATAAGCCCTTGTTTGAGCCCCATTTTGGGGGAAAAATGTGTTTTTCGAATAGTGATTTTTTTGAATAATGAGTGGTTCAAAAATAAGAAAAAAGTTCGATTTACTTGTAAAATTATTTTATTGAAGAACATGTAGGTGAAATTTAATTTTGTCCTTGTTGTCGCCGTCGTTTTTTTTCTCGTTCATCATCATCCACTTATATTGCAAAAAAATTAAAAACGGTGAGAAATTCTATAAAATGAATAGCCAAGATAATTGAGACCAGTAATATAAAGCCCAGAAAAGGCGACAACGAGTGCATCCATTAAATGCCCTGAGGCACGAGGCACAAAGCACTCGAGGTTTAAACTTTAAGTCTCAATTTGGAAGAATGTATGTACGATATAATTTATAAATAGATAGAAATTAGTAGGGGTAGACATGGTTCCATTTAGTTCTTGTTTCAAGATAACCGAACCTAATCATGAACCAATGGTATAATGGAACAAATAAGCTTTTAAGATATGGAACCAAATCGAAACTAAACCATTCGATTCTGGTTCCAATACTTTAATTTTCAAATGATAAATACAAATTAAAATATATCGCCATATTTATAAGTTAGTAATATATATCTAAATGAAAAAAATAAATATCAAACATTCAGCAAATGTAATAGTAGCCCAGATGTAGGAGTGCGAGTGTGTGTCTAAAATTGAAAAGGAGATAAATGAATTTAGATCTATTACATGATAGGTAAAATGTAATGATCATTTTGTCCATTTCACACTTGTAAATTTTAAAGTTTGGATTTTTTTGGGTGATTTACTAATTTGTAAAAAGAAAAAAAAAATTATATAAAATATAATAATAACTGAGTTTGGTTCTTGGTTCTAGAATGAAAACCATTTTTTTTTTTTTTTGGTAGTATTGAAACGAACCCCTCGGTTTGGTTTTGGTTTGGTACGATCATTTTGTCCACCCCTATTATGAGTGATTGATAAGTGAATACTCCCTGTAGGTCTATTAGAAAGTGTGATCGATAATGAAGTTTGACTATTTATAAATTTGCACCAAATGGACGCTAAGGCATTCAATGAAAGCTTCACATGACACTAGCCTCGAGACGTTAGCTGTGCTTTCAACTTGTATTATTGAAGTTTAAGATTTTTCCTCTGCTGCTTCAAATGAATAGTTGTTCATATTATGACTTGTCCTTCTCTACAGCATAGTTGCTTTTGTTATGTGCAATGGCATAGTTAAGAATTGGGTGGTGGTTTTATGGCTCTTCTGCACTCTGCACTCATTTCTGGCCATTTATTGCCTTCTTTAACTGCACTGAGAAAATTGTCGGACCTCGGAATTTTCTTCAGAAAACTGCAAAAAATGCGTTAAATTATGTTGAATGCTCAACAGGACACAGCCAGGTATCAAGGGATGTCTGTCTTTTTTTTTTCCCTATTAATTGTTTGTGAAATTAATGAATTTTCTGTATATTTAATTTATGTTTTGTGATTTTGTATGTATGTTACAAGATACAGACTGTAATAATTCGGTAATTTTAGTGTTTGTGTTGTCCCACCATTGTCTACTAAACATGGGGTCTTTGGTAGTTTAATTAAAAATATTTGAGATCTAAATTGAAGCACGTATCTAATGTACAAAGTAGGTTACTAGTTTTATCAGTTCTTGACTGTTAACATGTGGATGATTAGTGGGAAAATTAGACTGTTTGGCAAAGCTTAAAAGTTCACTTTATAAGAAAATAAGTAAATTACAATCTAAATCTTATTATTAGTCCGTTGAAAATAAGTAATTCACCAAATAAGTTTTTATTTTTATTTTTAGAAAGGAACATTTTTAGAGAAAAAAATTGCTTAAAAGTAGGTTTAGCCAAACACGGAGCAATGCTAGAAAGGATTTAGCTCTATGTTTGGTATTGACCTTGATAATTAGTTGATTATTAAAACTTAAATCATCATAGTAAGTGGGAGAATAATGTCTTTTGACTTGGAGAAAGTTAATAATTTTTAGACTTTTTAATCATGTTTCCATGACGGCATTGTGACGTCAGCATGATCTAGTTGGGAACAACTTCCATTTGGAGTTGTCACATACATTTTAATTCTTTGAATAGTGAATCAATGAGTAACCCAGATTAGTGCTTAGTATTCCTATGGTGATATACAGCCCTCGTTCGTCTCTATTTAAAATAAAATTCGTTAATTTTCATACTTATTTTCAATTATACATTCACATAATAAAATATTTTGTATATATTCAAAAATTTTCATATTTTTTAATCGAATATTATCTAAAATTCAATATTCAGAACATTTTTTTCAAAATAATGGCCATCAGACAGAGGTATATCATTATTCATCGAATTATGTCCGTAACATTGTAGATAAACGATAAAGAAAAGCAAGTAACTCATGATGACCTTTTGACTCTAGATAAAAGTAATTAATGATATTTTAAAATAGGATATCTCATGCAATTATTGTTTTAAGGTAGAGTTTTACGTTAGATAAATATAAGATAATAAACAACATAAAAGGTATGGACTTGTATTGCTCTTAAAAATATCGATTTTAAGATGGTATTCCAGTCTCAATATAATATCAAAGGTCGAGAATATAAAACTTAAATGGACAATCAGATTTGAAGAAATTTTTTCTCAAATTTTCCATTATCTTTGCATAAAGCATTTTATGGGTAAATCGAGAAAAAATTGAAATATGGAGATTAAAAGACTATTCATTTTAATTATGGGTTAATTCATTTGCTTGAGCTGATTTTTTTTTATTTTATTTTTCTTGAAGATGGTTGGATTATTTTATTTATGCATATTTGGCTAAAAAAACAAAATAATTTATTTATTCTGTTTACAATCTTTTTGCTTTCATTCAATAGAAGGGAAAATAAAGATTGTTCATCTCCATTTTTTTTTAATCTATTAAATTTAAATAACATGTCACTTCAAAAGAAACTTTTCACCAAAATTCGTACATCTACAAGAAAAATGAACACAAATTTTTTAACAACTCTCACGTAATTTTTATATGAGACGGGTTGAACATGATATTAAAGTCAACAAATATTTGAGTTCAAGTCTAAAAGTTACCTAATCATAAAATTTGATACCTTCGATGAAAATTGAAATTGGCGGGATATGTTAAAACACAAGATTTAAATAAATAAACGTGGTTAAGATTCTTGATTAGTGGAGCCATAAACATGGTTAGGTAGTTGTTTAAGTATGTAATTGAACTTAATTATGCGCAAGGTAATTGATAATTATTAGCAGCGAGTGAATTTGAAGGTGGTTTGAACAAAACGATACATCAGCATGGGGGCCTCTATTAATCAGTAAGATTGAGTGAAAACAAGAAGAAAACTATATATATACACACACACACACACACACACACATTACTGAAACTATGTACTAAAGTAAATGTCTTCTCTGAGAAATGTGCTATCTTTTACTTTTGTTGTCTTGTAACAAAATTGCAAAATAAAAGAAAGTACAAATGAAAAAACTCTTTTCCAAGGCATTCCATCTCCATACTATAAGAGGAACTACAATAAAAAACTATCAGACATATATTCATCACACCAACAGCCACCCATTAATGGTATTTATTAATAGTAACAGAAAGGTAACCAAAAAAAGTTGTTCTTCATTTTTTCAAAGAAATTGTTCAGTAATGTAGAGAAGAAACAATAAACAGAAGATGGGTTGAGCTACATAAATCATTTTCGCCTTGTTGGATTTAACGAAGATTTGAAACCACAAGATCCTTTAATGGATCACGCGACGTGTTCCACGAGACCAATCACTCTTATGAACGAAAGTCTTTTTTTAGTTTACGAATATCACAACCAAAAATATGATATATTTTAAAAGAAAAATTTCATGGCTTTAGAGAGAGACACACAGAGAGAGAATCGAGCTTGCTTTTGCTCGTCTTGCTACTTATCTGTTGTGTAAAGGATTTGGACCTGTGTGAACTCTTCTCTTTTCTGCACCAAAAGTCTCAGCACAATCATTTTTTGCATTGCCTTTGAAGCCATTTTTATGGGTTTTTCCAGCAGAACCAGAACCAGAACCAGAACAAGAACTCCCTTTGAATCTGCTGAATTGGCTATTCCCACCTCCATAATATGGAGCTTCCACATATAAAAGCAGAATCAGAAGAAGAAACAAGCAAACCAACAGTCTCTCTATCCCCATATGTTTCTTGAGAAAGACGAAGATGGCCCGCAAAGAAGAGGTGCGAAATGGTTTAAGCCCAGTCAATATTGGAGGGAAGTACTTGCTAATTTATGCCTGTATGCAATGAAAAAAAAAAAAAGGCCGACTATTCTCTCGATCCAGAGTCGAGTGATCCTTTTCTCTCAAAAGTCTTTTCCTTAGCACCGAATTCGATCATGGCATGGCATCCCAATAACAGAAATAGCACTAACTTCTTATATGAAACAAATAACCAATAGAAGATAATTATTGAGGTATAAATGTGGAGATGAAAACTAGGAAAAAAAAAAAAAAACTATTACTCAAGAGTGTTTATAAATTAAGCAGTATAACTTTTTGCCTTGAAGTTTGCAGCAGCTAAGTCAATCGTGGAGGAAGAGTCAATAAGCATTGCTTTGTAGCCCTCTATAAATTTGGTGCAATGGGTGGTAAGCAGTCTGATTTTACCGATTTTTGACAAATTTTCAAATCAAACCGTTTAAATCGGTTTGAGAAAAACCCAAACCCAAACCAAACCATTTTGAACGGTTTGAAAAAAATTCAAACATAAACCTAACCGTTTGATCCGGTTTCGCCGTATATTTTTTTTGTCTGTCTACTTTTATAGCATTAATTCATTGAATTCAATATATATTTATATCGTACTAGTAATAAATCTAAAACAAACTAAATATATCTATTACAAATTTAAATACCAACTAAATCAAAGTGAAATTACAATAAACTAAAATATAGTTTTTTGTTTGTCATTTTAGGCTAAGACGTTACTATAACGTTACAATATAAGTCTACTAAACTACATATAAAGCTCAAAATTATAATGATGTTCAACAAGACTTCGTGATCATAATATCTGAAAAACAAAATTACTGATTAAACAGAGAGAAAAATCAACCATAATAATAAATCAATTGTTTATAATATCTAAACATTACAATTACACAAGCTTACAGCTGTATATTGTTACGCATTCAGTTTCTCACATATACTCAAACATCAATTGTTATTACACATGATTCATAGTCTCCATTGTCAAACAAATGCATTCGTTACATCATTATATTATTTGATACTAGATAGATAAGAGAATCTTTAAAATTATGGTAATAGAAAATATAAACAACATGTCACAACTTTCATTGAATCATCAAATGCTTCCACTTCTTCTAAATATTAGCGCAACACTATAGATTCATTCCTAATTTACAACTAATTCTTTTTTCATATACAAGTCTCAATCATCCTTGCACCTAATAAACTCCTAAATGAATCAAGTATCCGACCTTCAGTTGAGAATGCAAACTCAGAAGTGACTGTAGAAATTTGAATTTTGAAGAGGAAAATGATTTTTGATAGATTATGTTAGTTTTGAGATTATTATATATAAATTAAGATTATTTGGTAATAATAATATATATGTAATAGAAAATTATAAATTGACAAAAATACACATAAATGAAAAAACTATTGAATTTTACTTATTTAGATGAATCTTCAAAAAAATTCATTATTTTTAATTTTTATATATTTTTTCGCCGGTCCGATTTGATTTCAGACTGCAATTAAAATTCTCAAACATAAATCAAACTATTTTTAACCGGTTTGGTTTAGTTTAAAACAATTTCGTTGACGGGTCCACATGGCACCAAACCGACAATTTCTAAAATACGATTTTGGTTCGATTTTCTAGTTTGACGATTTTTGCTTACAACCATATAATAAGTGTCAAAGTTTTCTTGGAAACTTCTCTTCCTGATTTCAGAGCCAAAATTGCATAGAAAGTGGAGAGAGAAGAGAGAGAGAGAGTTCTATTAAATTTCAGAGCCAAATTTGATGTAAAACACACACGCACACAGAAAAAGATACAAACGATCATTAAAAAAAATTGAATTTTGTTACTTGTATATAAAAAATGTACATGATGAATTACACAATAATGCGATCATGTGGAATCAATCATTTTCTTGGCTTTATCTCTTGATTTATTCATATTTTGTAAGGAGTTTTGTGAGTAGAATGTCTCTTAGCTCTTAAAGTCTATATAAATATTTTAGTGGAAAAGTCACCACTCACCATTGCCCCAGAAAAGAAGCTGCCCAAAGATAGACCCCAAAACTTGGTCATTTTGATTCTTGGACCACCATTTAGATGCAGTTTTAATCAAGTATTGGGGGGGTGGGGTGGGGTGACTTTCTTTTCCAACAGCAACAACAAAATTCATGGACCTTTTGAAGTATTTTATCTTTTAAGTGTAAATTATGTTTCACTCTCAACCAAAACACGACTTATGAAATTTTGTTCCTTTTTAGTTGAAAATATCGTCCAAGTAATTAGGCAGGACTTTTAGGTCTCCATCTCGATCCAACACAGATTAATTTAGATACCCCTATATTTTTATGGATAAAACTAAGCATAGCATTACAATAAGAGGGAAGACTAAGAGAGTTTAACACATTTTTTTTTTTTTCCCTTTATTCCACATACAAATATTTCTGTTTATATTTTTATAATGTGAAAACAAGAACTCTTAGTAAATGAATCCATGCTTGCGCCTGCTTGACGAACGTGAGTGAGGTGACATCGTAAATTGGTCCGCGAGGATCGCAATAAGTCTTCTATCCTACTACAGGTGCTATGATAACCTTTACCAAGTCCGAACGATTGTCAACCACCGGTTTGCAATATTCACCCAAGTAACTCAAAGAAGTATGAACATAACGTGCACAACATGAAATCATAGCAATTTTTATTTTTTTTAATCAATGTAACAGGTTATGCTACTGGTTCAGTGCATCAATTTTTTCTATGTTATTATCTGAACTGTGACTTGTTCCAGTTGATTGTTCAGCTAGAGAGCACTTTAAAATTGACCATGTAGTATTGGTTTAACTATTACCTTTAAATTTTACTTCTCTAAATAAAGTTTCTTTAAAATGAACTTAGTTGTAGGCTTCGATCAAAGAGTAGTTTATTTGCAGAGTTCAGTTGAAAATTAACTTAATTGTAGTCTTACTATAAAAAATAAAATAAAATTGGCAAGTGACTAAAGTTTGAATTGAATTTATTAAATAATTTATCAAATAGTAGCTTATTTTCTATGCATTTTATTTAAAATGCATTTTAATGTGGATACATGCACAGAAAAAACTCTTAAATTGAACGGAAAATTCATATTTTTTGCTAAAATATGTTAAAAAAATAAATCTATTAAACTAAAATATTAATGCTGGAAAATTTAATTTATTTATTTCATAAACTAAATTAAACATATCATCATCATTTGATAAAAGGCTAGAACAAATAGAATTTTCAAGGAGGGAGCTGAAGAGATGGGATGTCAATATAAAAATTAATTTGTGTACATGTTTATGCACTTTCTAACAAGAAATGTTGTCGTCTCTTGCTCCCTTTTTATGCTAAGAAGTAACTGTGCAAGAAAGTTTATGGATACTATTTTCTTTAATTTTGAGACAAAAAGGTGCCCGGACTATCCTATAATATTACTAACTCGACTTTTTGAGAACTGGTTTGACAGACACCTAACTTATATTAATGCCACGCTTAAGAATATAATCAATACACAATATTAGATAAAAATGATAATATATGACCAAAAACAAGTTTTTTAGGTTTATAAGCATATCGAACTATTCCTTTTAATAGGCTAACCATTTAGGATGAAACCACAATTGTTAAAAAGTGGTATTAGAGTCGTGTTCCTAGCTTAACTAACCATATGGATGTAGATGAATCTTGGGACGTACACGAAAGAACCAAAGTTAATTGCAATGGTCTAGAAAATCCATGATCGATGCTCAAGGTAATTGTGCTCGAGTAACGTGATGACCCCTTATGCAATTGAAGAGTTGGGCCTTGATGGAGTGAGAGATTCTTTCTATCGTGAAGAAGATGAAACATTTCAATTATCTCATTTGAGGGGGTTAAAACTATGTAGTACTTTGTTCCAAGGGAAATTATTGGAAAAGTACTACTACATAGGAAGATGGACTAATAGTAACTACTCGAGGGGAGCTAAGATCAAATGGTAAGTCAATTTAGTGAAAAATGAAATTATTTGTGGAAAATGAAATTTTGAATAATGATTTTTAGGAGAATGTATGGTTAAAAAATATGGAAAAAATTAAGTTTACGTACAAAATATTTTATTGTGTGAATGCGTGATTAGAAATGAGTATATAGAAAAAAAGATTTTGAAATAAGAATAATATTATCTAGCACTAGTGGTACTAAAACATCAGTCTAGATGACGTGATGTGATAATTTCAATGAAATGTGCAATTAAGTGAGTTATTTAATTGCACCTCTCATTTAAGAACATTAGTGCCACAAAGTATAACTATACATAAAATAACAAAGTATAACTATACACAAAATTGTGCTAAATAGAATTACTCTTAAAATAATAGTTGTCAAACAGGGCTTAACTATCCATAAATTTCATCTATCCCCAACAAAGTATCATTAAGATTTAATTGAGCTCTGCCACAAAGAGAATTTAATGTTGCGATTCAAAAAAGGAATCTCGAATTTCATACTTGCCATCCCCGAAACAATTGACATTGTTTCAACCTCGCTTTAATATCCAATGTCGACCTCCCAAGAACTCGCCAAAATACCTTCGACTCTGATACCAATTTGTTGATAATTGGGCTAAATAATTAAATACTAGAATAATATGAGCAATATGAAAAATAATGGATCACACAATAATCAAGATTTTGTGGAAGAAGAGTAAAATTGAATATACCAAGAAGCTAAAATTCTTTTACAAGATTTGATACTCTCAATCTAAATCTAAATAATTCTCTCAAGTTTTTAATGTATACAACAATGATATTTTTTAAGGGCCTACACCACGTGAAGTATATATAAGAACCAAATCTTAGAATTATGGCTAAAGTAAAGCATAAAAAACGCGTTAGAAATCAACAAAGAGTCCTCTCCCGTCTAGTTACGCTGCCGCAGCGCCACTCACCCAGCGCCGAGATGCCGACCTTGCCTCTTGATGGGCGTTGCAGCATCCTGGGGCTAACACCGCGACGCCCAATCCCTGACCTCTTGCAACCATGCTAGCTCCATCTCCGTCCAAATGCTTCGAAAACACGTTTTTCATCCATTCCAAAAAAAAAATTATCAATCAAACTTTCAATCCAAGATAAAATTTAATCCCTTGTCAAATCGAACTTTCAAACCAATATTATCTAGGTTTCCTCCATGAATCAAACTTTCAAATCATATAGAACTTGAGTCACATCCTAACATTAACGATACCATCAACGAATCAGCTTTGTCATTAAAAATGACACTCAAAGTAATGACAACTTTATTTCCTTTTTATCTTTTAGGGTGATTTTATAATTTTTTATTTTTTAGGTGAAAGCCTGAGAAAGGTCAAAGATGATTAGCTTGGTTTGGTGGTTGTCCGTCAGGATTTTGGGTTGGTAACGTTTTACTATTTCCCTATCCCTATACAATAAAAGAGGCAGTTTCGAAATCACTGTTCACGCTTTCGTCCACTTAAAACGACGTCGTTTTGGCATAAAACGACGCTGTTTTGGTATAAAACCAAAAAAAAAAAAGGGTCATTTTTCACTCGACATTTCTCTCTCTCGCAGACTTTCCCATCGGCACCGACGAAACCCTGAGCTACGAAAACCCTAAGCTTGTGTTGATTGATTTCCAAAAACGAAATCACAGGCTTCAAATCGATTTTTCCTTCTTCTTCCGCTCGTGGGCTGCACCCTAGCAGACTCTCCAGAAACTTCTCCCACATCTTGCGACGCTGTACTTGAGAGGGACGATAATAGGGTACAAGAGACCGAAATCGAACCAGTATCCAAACACGTTGTTGATTCAAATCGAGGGAGTTAACACCACTGGTTCGTCCTCTTCCCTTTTTTTTCTTGTGAAATCCGTAAGTCTCTCAAAACCCAACCCTTTTATTTTCTAAACTAATTGAATTTTTTCGCGATTGTTAGTTTTAATTCATAAATAAAAATTCAGAATTTGTTAATTCTTTGGGTTTTAGATTGTTTTGTAAATACCGACTGCACGTGATAATGTCGTTTTATTTCTGTATTTGATTGATTTTTTTTCGTTTCAGTTCTTCGACCGTTTATTTCAACAATTAGAGTTTTCATTGCTTTGATTTGTTCTTCCGTTCTATTCTTTTCGATAGTTGTACATAGAATCCCCACCTTCAAAATAGAAGGTGTTAGCTAGAAATGTTGAAATTTCATATCCTTCTTCCATATAGTCCACTTATTCGTTTTATTTCTGTATTTGATTGATTTCTTTATTTATGCAATTAGAAATTTTACACATTTAATTTGTTCTTCGACTGTTTATTCCTTCAAATTTGTTTAAGTTTACTGGTCAATTTTTTTTTTTTGTTCTGTTCTATTTGTTCGACATTTGTACAAAGAATCCACACCTTCAAAGTAGAAAGCTTCAACTACAACACATTCAGTTGTTCTTTAATAAGGTAATTAGCCAATAGTTTTGCAGCTTTTGATTACGCAATCATCTGTTTTGAGAAGTGACCAAGATTTCAAGTTTTTATTATTTATTCCTTTTTTTATTTATGTATATTTTGCTGTTGTACTATTGATGGATAATAATTAATGAGGCATGTTTATTGTCAAATGTTTAAATATGGTTTACAGGATGGCTTTTTTATCCTTATTCATTTAGTAGGTTATTATTCAGCGTCACCTGGAGAATATGAAAATAATTAATTTTGTTTCAGTTTGAAGTAATATATGTAAGGTGAAAGCCTTACAAATTTGATGTTTTATAGTGGTTTTTTGCATTGTAAACTGATAATTTTTATCTTTGCTGGTAAATTTTCCGAAGTCGACTATGGTTTTTTTCTTGGTTTGTTTTTGCTGCAAATTCAATTTTCTAATCTCCTTAATATAAAGGGATGAAGCAGCTCAAATTGCGAGGCTCTGAAATCACGCCCAAAATCACTCACTTTTGTTAAAATTGGCCTTGTATAATTGTATTTTTGTGATGTATTGCTCTTTATCTGAGATGTGTTCCTACTATTTTACGAGGTCGTGGCGGCTGCCAAGGAGATCATGAGGGATGTGGCGGTGGTGGTGGCAGATGTGGTGGAAGTGATAGAGAAGGCAATTGACGATGGTTTTGTGATTCCTGATTCTCAATCTGCATTGTGTCGCTCACAATACAAGTTTTAAAGGGAAGATGGGTAGCGGGATCCACAATGTAGATTGTGTTTAAGAAATTGGAGAATGAATTGGAGCTTAAAAATGGTACATCACTATACTGTCTATACACTTTAATCTCTGAAATTTTTGGATATATAACTGAGACTTGTACAATGAACTTTGTAAGCTGAATTTATTATGTTCAACCTCTTTGACTTGGAAAATAAACATCTTCAATGACCATAGCTCTCAGTCTCATACAATACTTCCTTATTGCGAGGTAATCTTACATATAACTCTATCTTCTATAGTTCATAGATCTTTCAAAAAGATATTGATCACATAAAGCAATTGAGAATCAAACAACCTTTAAAATGAGGATACAGTTTTCCCCCTTTTTTTCTTCCAAAAATGGGGATAACTAAGTCCAAGTTCATTTAGAATGTAATATTTTATTCTAATAACATACCACTACACTAATTAACCGTCAGTTTTTGACCTATCATTTTTTGTTCCAAATGTTAACTGATTGTTGTAATTCTGTTGAAGGGAATCATATTTTTAGTATTTATCGTAATTTTATTCTTTGATGGGTAAAGGTATTGTGGTACTATAACCCACTTTTATTTTTCCCCCGGTGCAATTTTTGTTGTGTGATTACTTCCTTTTCCATTTTCATAATTTTTGTCTACAGTTCGCATAACGAGATACATAAACAATTCTATTGTTTTGTACAGAAATGTAGTTAGTAATTCAATTGGTGTTTTCATGATCCGAAGAACAAATCTTTGTGTTTTATGCGATTGTTTAGTTTGGTTGTTGATAGGAATGGAGAAAAACTTACCTTTGGACGAATTCGTGATTTTTACATTCAAATATCTATTATAATATAATTACTAGGTGGTAATATGGTTGGTATGTACCATTCCACTCGAAAAAGAAATAAAGTTAGAATCTTTCGTTTTCTTTTTTTCCCCTTAGCAGCCAACATGAATGCAAAAATAATTCATGTCAAGATTAGTTATGGAGCAATTCTGTGATTTTCTGTGTCCATTCCAGGAGAAAAGGAGCGTCTCCTGGCAGTTAACGTGTGATAGGTTGAATACATGTTGACTTATCATCCTTGGAGTGAACGTGAGAAGCTGATTTTGTTTTGAAATGTAGAATAGAGGATGAATTGATTCTGTGTAATTAGAAGATACTTAACAGTTTAAAAGGCAAGTTTTACATAGTGGTTACTAGACAAGTTATGCTTTTGAAGTTGAGTGCTGGGATTGTCATAATTAATTCATTTACTTTTTTATGGTTTTTGACAATTTGCAATTAATTTAAAAGATGCTTAAAAGAACATAGTGATTGACTTTAAAGATGCCAATGAAATGCTCGCCATGTTTTTCCTGCGCTTTTTATTCTATTTCTCCAATGGTTAGCCAAGATTCTTGAAGGAATTTATGCGCCTTATTGGTGAACTGATTTTTATTGTTACATCATTAAAATGAGTTTACTTTGTTGCATTGCGAAAGTCAGAGATGAAGGTTGCTGATTATGGTGACTTTTTTAATCTAGAAATGGTTGTGTGACTTTTTTTTGCCTGCCAACTATTTTATTCTTTTCTTTCTTCCTTTTTCATTAGGCAGGTTAATGGCCATGTTTTCCTTTTTATTCGTTGTACAATCTCTGGTACTAGAAAGATCATAAAAAATTATAGGCATGTCTGTTTTTGATTATTTGATGCACAGAATCAATTTTATGACTGGTTTTTTCCTAGCAAATGGGCCCCATTTATGAGATAGAAAGTCAAACAAGGTGTGCTGCCTTCTCTTGCAACGGGCAAAAAAGCTATGAAAATCAGGCACAAAATCAAGAAAACGTTTTATGGCTTAACTTGAGACATGAGATCAAAGAGGGAGAAGAGCCTGGCGATGTAAAGAACCAAGAGTCTTCTCCTTTGCCTCCTGATCTCAATAAAGTATCTGAACAAATTGACCAATATATCTCTAATTTGTCCAGCTTGAAATATGATGATTCCAATTCTCCCAACGTGCCTATTTGCTGATTATGTAGTACCAGCCACTTTATGGGATAGGCTTTCAAAGTGGGAGACCTCTTATTAAGAAGAATTGAAGCTTCTAGGAAAACAATTTAACAAAATAAACTCTCTCCTACTGGGAATATCCAATTTTCTTCTGCCTTGTCGTTACGGGACTATATGAATGATAAACAAGATAGACTTACACAGATAGATAATGTTTACAAGATAATTGAGGTGACATCAATTTAGTTAAAATTATTACTTCATGTTGATTGCAAGCAATATTATGATGTATTGGTGCCACTAACTAATTTCCGTTTTGAATGTGCGGTTCTTAGGGTATTCATAGGACGCGGTGTGATGAGTGTTCCACACACAGGCATCCAAGGGCTCATCATTGCCGTGTCTGGAGAAGGTGTGTTCTGAAGATGGTGGGTGATAATGGATTTTTTTCCATATAAATGGATAAATAACTTCATAATGTTATTATTAATATGCATCTAATTTTTTCTCCCCCCAAATTAAAAATCAAAATTGAAGCAGGATCACCATTGTATCTGGATTAATAATTGTGTGGGCCATAGAAATTACAAGTCCTTTGTTGTCTTAATCTTGTACGCAACTGTGGCCAGTAGCTATTCTACGGTAAGCATAGTTTAGTCCTTTATGCTTTGATTTTTTCAATTTGGATTTTCTGACGTTTCACTCTTTCCCATTCTCAGACTATGATCATAAGCTGTGTACTTCAGAAGGATTGGGGTTCTAATTGAAGCCTTCCTCTCAAGATCTTTTACGTAAGTTGACAGTATATCATTTGTAATTATCTTTCGAATCTCGAGTCTACTGTTGTGGATGAATTTACAAAAAATAAGAATGACTGGTCAGGATCCAACTCTTCTATCTATATTTGTTTGATTTTTTTATGTTTTCCAAGTAGAAGCCTCTAGAAGTAAGAATCGACATCATATAGTGTTAGCCTTAGGATGTGTGAGTTAAAGCAATTAATCCTTCTTAGAAGCTAATAATTGGTGTCTAACATGGTTATAGCCCCCTTTCGTTATTAGCGACCTGTGAAACAATTTTGTATTTTGATCAATTTGTCTATAGCTGGATCAAATCCATATTTATTGCGAAAAATTCATGCCTAAAGCTAATCAATCATTTTTAGCAATTTATTAACTGTAAGAATTTTTGACGAAATGGATTTCAGATCAGATACGCTCTAGGTTTTCAACAAACACATTTCCCTGGGATCCTGCTCAGCCTATGCGTGTCCTGGGACACAATGAAGAAATAAACACACTACGGAGAAATGTAAACTGGTAAATGTCTTGACGTGGTTATGTCTCTCTATATTTGTTATTGGTACAGTTGTTTTCCTAATAGATTGTGCAGAAAGTTAAATTCGATGGTCCAATTGGTTGTTATCATAGGTAAAAAAATAGATAGTCAATACCACTGTTTTTGTTGCTTTAATATTTTCAGTTGGAACCTGAATGAGTCAAATTTGATTTCTATGTTAGACTAATTCATTTCTTAGTCCGTGGTTACTTAAATTTGAATTTTCATGCTGGTAAAAAGTTGTCTAGGTTACTGTTTTATTGGATTCAGCTACTGATATGCTACCTGAGTTTTTTTTTTTTTGTAGTACTCCTCCTGTAGATTTGTTAGAGAGATGGATTTGGACGGTTAAGAGATGGATTTTCCGTTGGAATGGAGATTAATTGTCAAAAGAATCAATTCATATAATTACTTGTGATTTATACCCCACAAATATTACCTTTTATAGTGAAAAAATGCCTTCAACTCCACGCTATTAAGTACCCAACTACACTGTAGCACGTGCATCGCACGTGCGTGCACTAGTAAATATATAAACAAGAGGGAAACAATTAATACAAAGTGGGTGAAGAATTAATTGGCATCTTAGGAACAAAAAACTAGTGGATACTAAGGCACTACTTGTGATTTAAGAGTTAGGTGCATCTCTCTCATTATAAGCTCGTAAATGATTATATTTTGTTATCGAGATACAAAAAAGTGTAAATGACAACTACATATTCTTCTTTGGAATGTATTTACTAATATTTGGTTCCGTTTTAAAAGAGGTAAAGTAACTTTTTTTCACATGTTTAGCTTTTCTTTAAACTAGTGTGGATCGTGCGTTGCACGATACCCGTTATAATTTTTGTAATTTCATAATTGAATAATAGGAAAAAATAACATGAAAGTTAGGCACCTTTAAATTACACCATTTACAATTATGTCATCTTATCTTATAGCTTCAATTTTCATATACATTCACACCTTCAGAAACATCATTCTACTCGCACAATACTATTTAATACTACACATCCATTGTGGAGTCAATTTCATGACTTAGATTGGATTAGTCAATAAACATCAACATGGCTGCTGTCCAAGGATAAAGAACTTAACGATTTTTTCAAGGCTATCCAAAAATGAGCATGACTATTGAATAATGAATTCCAAGGGATAATTTACTCTTACCTATCAAAAAAGGGGATAATTTACTCTAGCATAGACAAGTCACTTCCCACAAGCGCTACAGAACTTTTGCGGCACTATAAAAAAACTCAAAAACTGCCTCACAAATGCCATATTCATTTCTAAATTACAAACCCAAAAATAGTCAAACCCAAACTATATTAGATGAATGAGTCACAACACAATACACAGATAGCCAACATGTCACTGTGAAAACCTGGTAACAGCACATCAGCATGATGAAACCAACTTCGTGGTTTTCAACGGGGATTTGGGAATTTTACTCAATACCTTGACATTGAATACCATTTGCTCACATTAGAAAAGGCCAGTGATATTTATAATTGCAGAATGAGACTAATAATGATATAAAAGTTAACGGCTACTTACATATGTATAGTAAGGTCAGGAAGTTACAGTAACTTCCCAGAACTGAAAGGGCCCAGAATTTCCTCCATTTTTAAGTTGTGATTCTGTAAATTATAAAAAATAAAAAAAACAAGCATATTCAACATAGTCCTCACATCCGAATTATTTTTCAATCAAATCAAAACATTGTAACCTTCAGTAACAACATATCATGTTATATTTTTTTCCCCACCATCAGAGCAAGTTTCAAATAATTCAATATGACAATTGAAGAGCAATTTATGTACCTGATTAAACAACCTACTTCGTCTAATATGTAAAGGTCTCATTCATCTACGATTAACAAAGTGGTAATTAAGATACAGCTCAACTAATTTGCTTCACCGGATGATTTAAATTTAATTATCAGATATAGATGTCTAACCATGAAAGGCTTCCTTACTGGGATACGAAAAACACTCCAGCATTATGTCATCATCCACCATCTGAATTTGTAAAGATAAATTATAATAGCAAGTTAGGTGAGCGCAATTTGTATCGCATTGTGAGATTAAAAATTTGACTACTTCAACAATCAATTTGTTTAAACATAAACCATTGTGTCAGCTGCGAATAACAGGCCATGCCTTGAAGATAAACGAGATTAATACATTTGAAATCTAGTAATGGCATCAAATGATAAGTAAAAAATGAAACGCAAAATAATCTTAAATTTGTGGACCATCAAGGAATTATAAATTATGTTGAACTCAGAGATGTTCTATATTATATAAATGGAGTAAGATGCATGCATGTAACCCTAGATTCTTAAAAACTCCATAAAGATGTTCAACCCCAATGTATGTGCACCACATATACAAACAAATGATCCATAGCAGTTTGGGTACATCACAAGCGAAAATATAAAACCCACCTGGGAAAGCTTCTTCCATCAACGGCACCCTTCCAGCAGAGGTGGTCTTTGAATCAATAAACTGCACCAAAGCTTGAGAAATAGAAAAAACGGTAGTGAGGTTAAATTTTGTAGGAATTAGAGTCCTTAAAGCAGCAAGAAAACAAAACAAAAACCCAAAAGTAGATATACATGTTCTCAAGAAGTGTAATGATGAAATAACGAAAATTGATGCTAACATGCAATTGAAGAATAAATCGAAAAATCTAAAAATTTCAGCATTGGAAGCACCATGTCAGCTAAAAAGGTGGTTCAATGGGAACATTTTTTACATATCATTTTATTAACATAAGATGAAGACATTGTTGCAGGCACATGCATGGGTTCCGAACACTGGACAAATATTTACCACTTGAATGCAACTTTGGGGTTGGCTGGAATAAGCTTGACATGTATTTTACCTGAAAGGTAGAGAAACAGGGGGTAGAAACATTTGCAGTTTGACTTCTACAAATATAAATTCTGAAAATATAGATATGCTGATAAATGAAAATAAAACGTTATTTTCTTAATTGGGATGTGGTTAACTCTATCCTGTATTTGCGTATCATTTCATTATAATTATCTTTGATTGTTTTCTTAAATATATTCTCAGATAGTAGAAGGCAGTCCCCGTGAACAGTGAGGAGGCTTTGTAGAACGATAAATGATTATTATAAAAATATCATCAAGTTAAGAATGAACACAAAACAAAGATGGAGTATCTAAAGAGAGCAACCTGGGCAGGGAAAGCTCCCCATATGCAGCCAATTCAAGTTTCATGCCACCAGCAGAAGATGTTTCATAGATTCTACAATACGACACATTTGCAAAACCACAATTCCTAATTACCAAGAAAGTACAATTCTCCAATAGACTCATAAATTTTACATTAGGATAAATATGCTTTCATGAACTAAACCAAGTAACTATTGATGATCCACATAACGAATACATACCTCCATTCAACTCAAGCATTTTCCCAATCAATCCATATCTGTTTGAAAAATAAAATACATTTAAAAAAAAAGTTCAATTATTAAATCTCAAATTTCAAGAAATCAATTTCCTTTAACTGAAAATAAATTGATCTTCTTCAAAACCCGAACCCCCAAATCCTCGGATTCAAATTTTAATATAATTTCTCGTTCCTCTTCCTCTCCTCCACATTTAATAAAAGGTTGGAGAAAGAGTTAGTGGGTTCCAAGGAGGAGGGGAAAAAAAAAGGAGACACGGTAATTTCATTTATAGAGCAATGCATATTAGCCATTGAAAAGCTATAAAATCCCTATGCCCTAATAATTTGAGATAATTTATCTTCTTATATTACACGAAAATATCATATCACATCCATATACAATCATTCATTCATACAAACGCGAGTGGTCATGGTGTTAACGGATACGGGTCAAGTCCAATAGCTACCTGTTATTTTCTATTTATTATTCTTTTATTCATTGCCTTATCAATTAGCTGGCACAATATAACAGGTTAAGTTTGTTAGTTTGTTACACGTCTCTGTATATATGCTTCACTTTCTCCAGTGTAAAGATACACTCAATTAATGGAATATTCAGCCTTCCTCCATTGATACGCTCTCTGGTTTCTTTTTGCTCTGTTATTCTTTTTCTTCCCTTACTTACATGGTATCAGAGCTTTGAGAGCATCTTCAATGGCAACCTCCGACACCGATTCTGCTGATTCCCATTCTAACACAGAATCCCAAACCCCTTCTTCTCCATACCTTAATCTTCTTGATCCGACGAACCCATTCAGGCTTGACCATGGCGACAACCCAACCATAACCCTCGTTGCTGATCTCCTTACCACAGACAACTATGCCACATGGTCTCGCTCAATGCGACGCGCACTTCGCGCGAAGAATAAACTCGGCTTCATCACCGGATCCATCACCAAGCCTTCTAAACCCACCGATCCGTTGCTTGAGCTTTGGGAGCGCTGTAATGACATGATTGTTTCTTGGATCCAGAACTCTATCAGCTTCTCCCTCCAATCCAGTGTTTTATTTGTTGATGATGCTCGAGAAATCTGGCTGGACCTCCAGGAACGGTTCTCGCACCAAAACGGCCCTCGTATTTACCAACTAAAGAAGGCCTTAGCTGCTCTGTCTCAAGAACACGATCTTGTAAGCATTTATTATGGCAAGCTGAAAGCTATTTGGGATGAGTTGTCTATCTATGATCCTATACCTTCTTGTAATTGTGGTTCTATGAAAACCTTACTGGACCGATTTCAAAGAGATTGTGTGCTGCAATTTTTGATGGGTCTCAATGACTCTTCCTCTCCAATCAGAGACCAGATTATGATTTTAGATCCCATCCCATCTATCTCCAAAGTGTTTTCCCTCGTACAACAGCAAGAAAGACACTACCAAATAGCCTCTCACACTCCCTCGCCCGACACCATGGCTATGGCTGTCCAGAAACCTTACACCTCTTCCAAACCTGCACCTAAAACAAACCATCCTCAAAAGAAAGACCGTCCCTATTGTCGCCACTGTAAAATCACTGGTCACACTCTCGAGACCTGCTTCAAAGCTGGCAATGCTGAGCCTCCTCTTTGCTCACATTGCAACATGACTGGTCATACCATTGAGAAATGCTACAAACTCAATGGATACCCACCTGGCCACAAATACCATAACAAACCGCAGCAGCAATCTAGTTTTCTTGCAAATCAGACATCTCTTTCACTTGCTTCTAACCCTGAAGACAACAATGATGCCAAAATCAGTTTAACAAAGCAACAATATCATCAACTAATGACACTGCTCAGACCTCAGGATTCTTCAATTGTGGCTTCAGCTATCCATTGTAGCAATGCACCTCAACCTTCTTCCAATATGTCTGGTACTTTCACCTCTTTGTCTACTCACACACAGTGCTCACCAAATTCATCATCCATTGCTTGGATACTAGACACAGGCGCTACAGACCATATGGTCTGCAGCACCACTTTTTTTACTACCATTACATCTACTGTTTCATATTCTGTGAAACTACCTAATGGTCTTTCTGCCCCTGTCACACACATGGGAACAATTTACTTAACAAATTCTATCATTTTGCATGATGTCCTTTGTGTGCCATCATTTTCCTTCAACCTTATTTCAGCAAAGAAACTAACATCTACCCTTAATTGTTGTTTGTTGTTCTTTTCCACTCACTGTTTTATTCAGGACCTGCACTCATGGATAACGATTGGGACGGGTGAGCTCAAGTTTGGCTTGTACCATTTCCTTTGCAAGGAAGTCCTTCCCTCAGCTCTGTCCACCTTCCTCTCGACACACTCATCCAACAGCAATACAACTTTATCTTGTTTTACTTCTTTTACCAATTCTGTTTCACATTCTGACCTATGGCATTGTCGCCTAGGTCACTTATCATTTCCTAGGTTAAAGTTAATTTCAGATCCTCTTGTACACACGGGAATTTCACCTGTTAATGAAAAGTCTTGCAAAATTTGTCCATTAGCTAAATTTCATCGTTTATCTTTTCCTAACAGTACGCATTCTTCAACAAGAATATTTGAGCTTATTCATTGTGACTTGTGGGGTCCTTGCTCCACTATTGCTCATGATGGCTCAAAGTACTTCTTGACCATTGTTGATGACTTTTCTAGAACTACTTGGGTTTATTTACTTGCTGCAAAATCTGAAACCAGAAATTGTATTACAGCTTTTTACAATCTTGTTGAGACACAATTTCAAGTGAAAATTAAAATTCTGAGAAGTGATAATGGTGCTGAGTTTAACATGCATGATTTTTTCAATCAAAAAGGCATTATTCATCACAAAAGTTGTGTTGCTACCCCTCAACAAAATGGCATTGTTGAGAGGAAGCACCAACACTTATTAAATGTGGCCCGTGCCCTTCTTTTTCAAGCTGGTCTTCCATTAACTTACTGGAATGAATCTGTTCTTACAGCCACATACATCATTAATAGGCTTCCATCACCCCTTCTCAGTAACAAAACACCATATGAACTTCTTTTTAATAAGAGACCCGAATACGCTCACATGAGAGTATTTGGTTCCCTTTGCTTTGCAGCCACACTTGCTCATAACAGGACAAAATTTGATCCTAAAGGTCGTGCATGTGCTTTTCTTGGCTACCCTTTTGGGACTAAAGGCTACAAGCTTTTGGATATCAAAACTAACACCATCTTCATTTCAAGGGATGTTATTTTTCATGAATTTATTTTTCCCTTTCAAACACCTCCTTCTCCTTCCTCCACAACCCCTTCTCTTCCCATTTTCTCTATTCCTTTTGTTCCTCCTCCTAGTTTTTCAGATTCACTCCCTGCCAGTCACATAAATCCTTCTTCCTCACACCTTAACTCTCCCACTGTTTCTGCTAAGTGTCCTAATACATCCCCTGCTTCTCCCACTCTTTCACCACCTCCTTCTTTCATTTCGCTTCCTGCCGTCCCTTCGCTTCGGAGATCAACAAGAAATAGAACAGCTCCTCAATACCTGAAGGACTTTCACTGCAAACAAGTCAGGCTTGTCTCACCTCAGCAATCGACTTCCCCTGCAGCTCCTAAATTTACTGGTAAAAATTTCTCTCTCTCTGACTGCTTATCCTACACACACTTTAATCCCTCCTTTCAAGCTTTTTCATCCTCTATTTCCATTCAAACTGAGCCCACCTCATATAAACAAGCAATTAAAGATCCTGATTGGTGCAAAGCTATGGATGATGAAATTAAAGCTTTGGAGAACAACCATACTTGGACCATCACTGATTTGCCTAAAGGGAAAGTTGTTATTGATTGTAAGTATGTCTATCGCATTAAATTTAAGTCTGATGGTTCCATTGAAAGACTTAAGGCTAGACTTGTAGCTAAAGGCTATACCCAACAAGAAGGTATTGATTATACTGACACTTTTTCACCCGTTGCCAAACTTGTCACCGTTAGATGCCTCCTTAGTGTCGCTGCCGTCAAAGGATGGTATTTACATCAATTTGATGTAAATAATGCATTCCTTAATGGTGACTTACATGAAGAAATCTACATGAAGAAACCCCCGGGTTACACTAAGGGTAAACCAACCCAAGTTTGCAGATTGCTTAAAAGCCTTTATGGCCTAAAGCAAGCTTCAAGACAATGGAACTCTAAACTCACATCTTCTCTCATTGCCTTTGGTTTCATCCAATCCAAGTCTGATTATAGCTTATTCACCAAGCATGAAGGGAACAATTTTACTGCTTTGCTTATTTATGTTGATGATTTTCTGGTTGCTAGCAATTCCAATGACTCCATTGCCTCTCTAAGAGATTTTCTGAATAGCAAATTCCAGATTAAAGATCTTGGATGTCTTTGTTATTTCTTAGGTTTAGAAATTGCTAGATCTTCCAAAGGTATTCATATATGTCAAAGGAAATATGCCTTAGACATCTTGGCGGATTCGGGTATGCTTGGATGCAAACCCCTTAAACTTCCTATGGATCAACACTTCAAAATCAGCAAATCTGAAGGGACTGCACTCACCGATCCTAGTATTTTTCGAAGGTTAATTGGCCGGTTGTTATACCTCACAATAACCCGCCCAGATATTTGCTTCGCTGTCCAGTTATTAAGCCAATTCATGGATCAGCCTTCTTCTTCTCACTTGGCAGCAGCTTACCGCATCTTAAGGTATATTAAGCATGCACCAGCTCAAGGCCTTTTGCTGTCATCATCATCTCAGCTTCAACTTATAGCCTTTTGTGATTCGGATTGGGCCTCTTGCCCGGATTCTCGCCGGTCTACAACCGGCTATTGTGTTTTCGTGGGTCACTCGCTTATCTCTTGGAAATCTAAGAAGCAAACGGTTGTCTCTAGATCATCCGCCGAAGCTGAATATCGCTCTATGGCTACTACTTGTTCAGAACTTACTTGGCTTCGATATCTTCTTCATGATCTTGGCATTTCTCATCCACAAGCTGCCATTCTCCATTGTGACAACCAGGCAGCCCTTCATATAGCTGCCAATCCGGTTTTTCATGAGCGTACCAAGCACATAGAGTTGGATTGTCACTTGATCCGTGACAAAATTCAGGAAGGAAGTCTCACAACAGCTCATGTTTCCTCTCAAGCACAGCTGGCTGATATATTTACAAAATTTCTACCATCCTACCTTCTTCAAGCACACTTGTCCAAGATGGGAATAGTAAATTACTATTCTCCACCTTGCGGGGGGATGTTAACGGATACGGGTCAAGTCCAATAGCTACCTGTTATTTTCTATTTATTATTCTTTTATTCATTGCCTTATCAATTAGCTGGCACAATATAACAGGTTAAGTTTGTTAGTTTGTTACACGTCTCTGTATATATGCTTCACTTTCTCCAGTGTAAAGATACACTCAATTAATGGAATATTCAGCCTTCCTCCATTGATACGCTCTCTGGTTTCTTTTTGCTCTGTTATTCTTTTTCTTCCCTTACTTACACATGGAAACAAAAAACCCAATCATCATATTCCTATAATGAATGGGCTTATTATACATTAATACAGTTAATCATAAAGAGTCGCGAATATTAACTAACCAAAGAGAATGATTTATGAATACAACCAAATACAGTTCAACAACAAGAAGATATGTTCTGCCCAATAATAGCCATTATTCCAATAGTAAACCATCATACCCATTCTCAAAACAAGCCAAAGAAATTTCGAGAAAATAATCCAAAAAGAGTGAATATCACTTGAAATTTAGCCATCTCACTTTCGACAAGATTCTGGGCAGTGAGCACAGGAAGGGTGCAGTGCTCCACACAATTGTTAATATCATCCTGCTTTCTCCTCCTGTCGAAACACTCGTAGGCGCACATAATCCCGCGAATCATATTAGACAACAAATAAAAAATTAATCAGCACAAAGAAAACCCATAAATTTCAAATTAAACAAATAAACACAAACTTAGCAAGAAATGTAATTGATGCTCGGTTCCCTCACTCACCAGATCTGTCAAAATGAGGAAAAGTAATGAAGTAAAAAAATCTACATTAATTAAAAAAATCCAAAAAAAATCTTGAATCAACGGAAGAAAATCACACATAGTCGAAAGCTTACCTAAGATCTTCTTCTTCCTTCTAAATTGAGGTAATAAATGGGATATCAACACAAAAAATTGCCCTTCATGTCGTAAAAAAGAGAAACAAGAAAATGAGAACTGACAAGTCTTCCAATTGTTGCGTGGGAAAGTAGAGTGATGAGGAATGGTGATTGCGTGGGAAAATAAACAACCGGAAATTGTTTAGGGTTTCATATTGATAGAAATGGCATAGACCTCTAGACAAAAAAAGTACAGAAAATGAGGAAAAAAAGACACTACAAATGGCTAGAGAGAGAAACAATTGATGGGAAAAGCCGGGCAAAAAGGAAAAAAATTGTTAGTGCTTTGTGACATCATCAATATGTAAGTATGATGTCATATGAATAGTAAGAAAGTTTCCTCTTTTATATATTGTAAAGGAAATTGTTCTTTTAAGAATTTGAGTACAAAATGTTCGTGTAATTACTTACTTTTTAAAGAAGTAAGTTCACATTCTTTTTACAGTTAGCCAAATGTGCACTTTTAACACTCAAGGTTAGCAGAATTTTAAGTATCTTTTCTACTTAAATAGCTGATTACTTTCTTGTGCTTGAACTCATTCCAAAATGAATTATAGATTTGGGTCATTTCAAACGCTTAACAATTTAACCACTAAATTGTGACCTGATTTATTGGAAACGAAAATAAAAATAGTACATATTTAGGAGGAGACGTGACCTCGAGCTAAATGTGTAAAAAATCGACTAGACTTTACACTTCATTCTCCATAATCATACCCTCTGTCTTTTATTCACAATCGCTACTTGAAGGTGGATTGTGGACGGAACCTGAAAATCTTTTATGAGTCAATGTAATTATAGCATATATGTTAAGAGTAATTATGTAAAATGGAAGAAAACCCACATACCAGCATCACAATCTAGGGAAATTAGAAATGTCAATAACTTCGTCGTTTTCTATCTGTACTCCCTTAAGCTTTGGCGCATTTAGCTGTCCCGAACAAAATTTTGTCATCACAGGGCAATCTTGAATTTTCAATAGATCAAGTGAAGGGAACACAAGTTCATAGTCATGAGAGCAAAATATTTTGAATCTTGGAAGACCGATTAGTTCTATTCTCCTCAATTCGGGGAACACAATTTTGCTAGTCATTCCTTCTTCTTTAACCACTTCTTCTTCTCTTCCAAAGATTTCTTCCATTTCTTGACAAAAATGGACTAATAGAGTTTTTAAAGCCACAAATGATTTAATCATAGAAGCCGAGAATAAGTGCCTCAACCTGCCACAAGTTGCAACTTCAAGCCGTTTCAGATTCTGGAAGACACGAATTCCTTTAGGAACCATCCTCGTAATGTGCACCAAGCAATCTCCTCTATACAATAGCAATGCTTTTAGTTGACCAAGTGTACTAATTTCTTCGTCATTGTCTTTATTAACGTTTAGACCCTCAAAGTCAAATATTACATTTAGAGTCCTACAACCCTGTACTTTAAGAGTTTCAAGATTTTTCAATAGTTTAATCGAATTGGATTGTGCAATGTTCACTAGTTTACGACAATAACCCACATCCATGACCCTTAATCTATTTAGAGATCCGAACGACGTTTCCTCCATGCTTAGTATCTTTTCTATGCTCAGCAAGTTGCGAATAGTCAACTTCTCCATGTCGGGCAGTTCAACCTGTAAAATTCAGTTAATAGTGTCAGCCAAAGTTCTCATCGGAAAACTTCATCTAAAGGTCATTAATTACAAGGATTCGATGAGTCGAGATGATGAACAAGTGCACCCGTGGATTAAGAAAAGTTAAGCCATTATACAAAAACTAACGCCAATTCATTTTACTACAGACCAAATTATGGAATTATAAGTTAACATCAGTTTTCCTAACTTCCCTTATTCTCCAGAATTGATGCAAGCACACAAAAGGAATGATATATACATTACCTGGTTGAACAGTATTTGACGAAGACCAACTGCATTTGGTTGAGATCCGAAGCTTACAAATCTAGCCAATTGATAAAGTACGACTCTTTTCAGCTTTGGGAACGAAGGCGGTTCGGTAATTTCATTTTCTTGCATGTCCATTGAAACAACTTCTTCTAACGACATACAAAACGACAAACTTAGATTTTGGAGATTTACCATGCATTTTGCGACTGACTCAGAAAACATTCTTTTAATTTTAGCACAACCAAGTACTCGAATATCTTTGAGGTTGCAGAACAGTGCAGGTTGGGAGACACCCCTCGTCAAATGTTCCATTCTTGGAAAATTTGCATTGCAAATCTCTTTCAGCCTACTCATATTGCTCAATTCCAGAAGCTCCAAATTGCGGAAGATGCCTTTTGGAACGGAGCCTGCAGCATCAATAAGATACTCAGAATCCAAGTAATCTAGCTCCAGCCAATTCAAGTTAATGAAATAATCTTCATCTAACTCAGTGACAGGTGGCATCCAGTCTCTCCATATATCGCCAAACGATCCCGATAAATAAAAAGATCGAAATTTAGGATCGCTTTTTTTTCGTTTGACTGCAAATCTTTCCAGCTTCTCAGAGCACGCTTGTAATAGTTGCATCAGAAACTGAGTGTCATCTGTGATAATCTGAAGAGTGTTAAGAGCCTTCAATGATCTTAACTCTTTGATAATGTGCTCTTTTTCTTCATAACTTGTGTTGTTGTAATCTCCCAAGTACAACTCTTCTAGTTTCTTCATACTGAACAAAAAATCAGGGGGAAGTGGACAGGGACCTTTCTTAAACCTCAAATCCAGTAACCTTAGGTTGCTAAGTTCTACCATTTCATTACGGTGAAAATCAATAGAGAGAGTAGATCGAAAAAATGTGAGAATTTCCAACTTTTTTAGACTTCTAAAGAATGATATTTCAATCTCTAAAGTACAGTAGTTCAAGCACAGGGTTCGAAGACCCATCGACAGTTGGATTGGTGATCGGATTTGAACTCTAGAGAAATAAATAACTCTAAGTTCTAGCATATCATCAAAAAATTCTTTGGGTATTTCCATTTCACTTGCAAACGAACCCGTTTCTAGTAACCGTAACAACGTGAGGTTCCCATACTGTAACCTACTGGGTAGCCTAATCGCCTTATGAAATGATAGTGAGATGGCACTGTAGGATTCATGGGCATCATGTTCCGGCCACTCTGTCATTAAATCACGTTTCACCATACATCTATGTTCACCTTTAGATGCAACCCATAAGCAAAAATCTCTGATAACATCGTGCAATTTAACCTCCTCCTCCCGATCACCTGATAGCAACAAATGACAACTTTTTAGAGTATCAGAGATTGTATATGCCCGATTTCTGGTATCTAATAATGTCTCACTATATTGAAACAGTTCTAGCCCCCTTGCATATCTAACCAAACTTTCAATTCGAATACTCTGGTCTTCAGGGAAAAGAGAACATAGCAAAAGAAAGGACCTATGTTCATCACTTTCCAAATAGTTGTAGCTCAACTGTATGCTTGAGTATACCCTATCACTGTGTTGAGAATGCTGCAGTCGATTAAGTACATCCCTCCATACATGCCGTTCTCTGTTTCTGAGTGTTTTGCCAACAATCTCAATTGCAAGAGGTAAACCTTTACACTCCTCTGCAACTTGTTCTGCTATGTCCTTCAGTCCATTAGAAATCTCTGCCACATCTTGAAAAAGTACAAAAGCTTCTTCTCTAGGCAAAACTTCAACTTCAATGTTACTCAGAGCTCCCATCTTTTCGCAGACATGTTTATCACGTGATGTCAATAGAATTTTCAACCCCTCGCGATGACTTAATGGAGGAATTCCTAATGTTTTCAAATCAATATCTGTCCATAGGTCGTCTAATATTACAAGAATTCTCTCTTTATTATCCTGAGTAAGTCTTTCATTAAGTCGTGAAGCTCTCGCATATTCATTGGTCTTTTCATCAAATGTCAAACCGAGCATATCAGCAAGTTTATCCTGAACACTTATTATTTTTGCATCCTTAGAAACAACTACCATGGCAACCTCATCAAATAATCCAATATCTTTGACTTGAGTCATTACTTCCTTTGCCATTGTCGTCTTACCTACCCCAGGCAGGCCACATATCCCAACAATGCTGGTATCTGTGTCCTCTAGAGCTTTTATGATTACCTTCTTAGTTGATATCCTCGTCTTCAAAGCCTTGGACCCATGGAAAGACAGCAACTTTAGTGGTGTACGCACGCCCACCTCATCAAATTTACCTTCTTCTTGGAGCTCAACAATTGCAGTAGTCTTCTTTATGGCATTCCTGCTCAGCAAGTAACGGGTCTTCAAATTTGGACACCTAAGGTATAGGCATCGCATTTCAGAATTTGTTGTTCTTTTCAAAACTTCGTCGGCCTCTTTCTTTAAATCATCAACCTTTTTCAGCCATGCATCCACCTCTGATTTAATGGCTAACGCATTTCTTTTTGCTCCACGCACTGATGATTGCACATCATCTCTCTTATTTTCGAGATCTTGCACTTTAGCCCTCAAATTTTGAATGTTCCTATCGTAGCGAAACAGGTACTTAAATTGGCGGGAAATGGCAGCAATAGTGTAATCTGCGAGCTTCTCAACACAGGGACCGATAACGGACTCCACCATTATGAACTTTTCTACTTTTGTCCGATGAGTTGAGTTAGTACATTCAAGCTCCCCAAGGAGATATTACCAGAAGAACTGGAAATCTATCAGCTGCAAGACAGACAATGTCATTGGAACCTATTGAATTATTAAGAGTCTGAAATCGAACATGAGCACAGCGAGGCTCCTATGTCAAAATTCATATATATTTTCTTCTTAATGTTTGATATGTTAACTGAGAGAAAACTGTTGGAAATGAACAGTTCATAAGCGAAGACAACGGATAATTATTGTTGTCATTAATTTGACAGATAGTTCTATATGAACTAATTATTAGACAATCTGATTTCAAGAATTATTTAAGTACGAGTAAAAGGAAATGAATATTGAAGAGCTAATTATTAGACTTTGACTTGAAGAAGACGACTAATGTTCTGAATAGAAGGTGTTCGATCCATTTGTGGTTAAAGCAAATATTGATAAAACTCTGAGATTACAAACATAAATATTTTTAGCTTAAATATATAATTAAAAAAAATTAATATTGATCATTTAAGATGGAATTTTAAATCTTAAAATAGTATCTGAGTTCATTTAGTTGAAACGAACAATTCAATCTGATTATGACTTAAACGGGCACATTGATTTTAAGATTAATATTCTCAAATGATGCACTATCTTGCTTGGCATGTTATGGATAAATTTCACATAAAAGAAATATGAAATAAATATATTGCATAAAGGCTTAGACGACTCATTTTAAGATAAAACCCTAAATCTTAATAGATAGATACTAGCTTGAATGATTAATGATTAATGAATTTCTATCATATAGTGTTTGACAATCAAAGAGATGTAGTGATGAAGGAGCGCTCTGATGACGCCTCTTTATAACGAGCAATGAATGGACATTATTTTGGGTGGGGGAACATGAAACGGTATTGATATTTGATACCATAGCTGATTCAGATTAAGAATATGACAGTTCACCCTTTTATATGTTGAGATATAAAAATATTTTGATAATGACTACAGCAACCCAGGTTGATGAAGAGTTTGACAAATGTATGGATTCAGGCAACAATATGGCGTGCCAATTTTGGATGAAGAAGCTGAAGTTGATGAGTTTTTGAATTTGGGTGATGGTCGACCCATAGTTTTTTACGAGAAATCTGACAATGAAATTTATGAAAAGTAGTCCAAATTAAGAATTTTAGGTAAATTGTGGATTTTAATAAGAATGAAAGAGAAGGGGGAGAGATGAGTTTGATAAGGTTGGTTTGGAACCACTAACACGGAAGGAGAATGTGCTAGGACGGACAATATGTGGATCTTGGATGGTGTTCGATATGAACGATGTTGATTTTAGTGAGTGTGAATGACGAAAAATGTGAATTTGGATTAAAATATTTTATTGTAGTAGACAGTAATAAGCCTTTCTAGTAATTGCTTTTATTTGAAATTCTATACCTCTGACTTGTTTTTGAGTTTGTGTCTAAAAGAACTGATGATGTATATAGTATCTTTGGTCTTTCAATTGGGTCACAAAAGGGTTCAAATGAACAAAGGTTCTTGTCTTAATTTGGACTTAACCATGATTGGTACTAAATCGAAGTTTGTCTGTAGAGACGGATGACTTAATAGAACTAAACTGGATGAAAATATGCTACATGAGTCGAGTGAAATTTTTCTCATCTCAGAAAGAATGTAGCAAGCTTTTTACATGAGAAGTCGCCCGATTGGGACAATTCTGTATTATTCTAAGAAGTTAAAGGGTTATATTCGAAATTTATAAAAGATTGGAATTAGGTTGGATGTATTCAATTCAAACTTTCAAGTGACGGGCTATTATAAATTCTACAGAATTATGAAAGAAAGACTTTCAAAAACTCCTATAAAACTAAATTTTTAAAGACTTTCACAAAAAAAAAAACTTTTATGTACTTTCATAGACTTTCATTTTTAAAGATTTTTATAAAATTACATTCAAAAATGTATATAATCATCAAAATATCGCACTTATGGACTCAAGAGAAAGTGAAACAATTGAAGTCGTTTCAAAACAATTTTACGAATAAAAGTCACCCATACATAAAAAGAAAAATGAAATTCCACAATGGACCCATGCAACAACGAAAAAGGAAAAACCCACACCGGGGAAAAATATAAAATACAGTTATAAAAGATTAATCTGTGAGCTTGTTTGGTAGAAATTTTAATCGGATTAAAATTAAAAAATTAGTTGTTATTGTTGACTTTTATTAGACGAGTGAGACCCAATAACGACTATATTTTCAATTTTTATTGGATTAAAATATCTCCCAAACAAGCTCTTAATCTGTTGAAATTTATTAATTAACAATCAACCATTAGAAAATAATTTAATTACAAATTTAGTAACTGGGATGAGTTTTTTCTATTGATAATTCTTATGAAATAAAATATTGAGAGGTTTTATTCTATATTTTGTCCAATTCTTAATACTCAAATTCTGATTCAACTTCTCCATGCTTCATTGCATCACGATGCAGATCATAGAGTTATCCAGAATTAAATTCCACTTGGATTAACTTTTTCTTGATCTAGAATTCATGGTAAATTTATACAACTCACTAGGAAAAAGATTAACCAAAATAAAAAACTGAAATAAATGTGCATAACAGACATACATACATACCTTTGCTCTGTGTGTTGATTATCAGCTGCGGACTTGTTGAGAAAACAGCTGCCAGCGCAGAAATTTTACAGAAATCTAGTCGATAAAATTTAAGAAACCATTTCAGAATTATGACCATAATGAATAAATTAGAAAAGAATGCAATTGATCAGTTTCATTACCAGAAGCTTGATGAATAGAAAAAATTCTGAGATTCAATTCTTTTTGCAATAATTGATTGTGTTTCCTGTTCATTTCATTGCATGATTTCTTGAACTGACCAAGAAAGAGAAAGCAAAGAGCAACAAGTGAAGCTGAAGAGAGAGTAGATAATTAATTGGAAGTTTCCCAAATTGAATGGGAAGATGAAATTGCTATGATATTGGGCATTGGAATAGAGCTATATATATATATTGTCTCTTTGGAATCTTAATCGCTTGTTAAATGGGCATCGGTGTCTTAACCAGATGGGCAAAGTAGATAATCTCTAGAGGATAAAAGTGCTTACTTTTTCATGTTCTGCTAATATCATAAGCATTGGAAGAAAAGAATGTCTTTTTTTAAAGCCAATGAAGAAATTACAAGTAAACTTATAAAAATGAGATATATCTGCCCAAGCATAAATTCAAAAGATTGAGTGAGAGGGAAAAAGGGTTTTCCCTAATGACAAGTATTACATTTTTTTACTAACGCACTCTCATGTACATAACAACACAACACTTTTTTTTTTTTTTTTATTTCCCCTTTACCTTTTTGTTACTTTTATATGTAGCCCATTTGCCTTGGATGCTTTTACCCTTGATGCGTATTTTTGAAGAGAAGTGCTACATGTACATAAATCTATATATAATGGTGCCCCTAATTACTCGTGGCACTGGATCCAACCATTAATTCAAATTTTACACTTTCACATCAACAATAGGATTTTGTCCACGTCACATTATGGACATTATTATGTACATATATTATGTACATGTAGACATTTCCATTTTTTAATACATCCATAAACTTATTCCCCATTCTGTATTTTTTGTCTCGTTTTTAACTAGTTCACCAAAATAAAGATTTTTTCTTTTAAAAGAATGATAGAAAACTAAACAATTCAAAAATTAGTTAGAAACAATTGAACCAAATATCTAGATTTTTTGTTAGTGGACTTGGATGAAGTTACATTAATTAAATTAAATTACAGCTTAGCAAAGAAAAAAAAATAAACAGCTCAACTTTATGTAAAGAATTAAGCATCTACATATTTGATTGGTTGACACCAAGGACGTCATCCTCCTAAGTGGAAGGAATCTGAACAGTGATGTGATGGATGTGTTTAAAATCAATAGTGTAGATTGTTGCCACATAAAAGAGTCAAACTTGTTATCAACCATGATGTATATGTAGCATGATTGTCCTATAAAAACTTTCTGCACGTCTATCAAAATCCAAATGTGAACAATTATGTTATGTTTACACTCTTTCTTCCATCTTTCTTTACCGTCTTTCACATGATAATATTTATACTCTTGATTTTGAACTCATAAATCACATCAAGTGTGAAATCCTTTTACAGATTCTCGATGTGGGACAATATACAATATGTCCAATTTGCCCTAGTAAACGAAAGAGTAAACGACAAAATACCAAAAGGAAAGAAAAAAGCACAGGAAAAATCCCATCTTCAACCTCATGACCCTGCCCGTTCAACCCAACCTCTAGTCCATGAACATTTTAATAATACAACGTACGTCGAATATAGCAATACAACAATGTGGAGGAACCGACATCCATGTTTACCAATTTAACGTGTTTAGTTGTTTGGCCATATTGTCAAAATGTGCATTTTCATTTTGAGTAAATCTTTCCATATTATGAATATTTCGTAGATTTACATGTTCAACGACGTCTTGTGTGAGTTCCCCAAGCAATGTGCGCATGGTTCGAGGATTCAACTCTGTCATTGGCCCCTAGCGACTTTGACTACTTTGACTCTGTCTCTCTGTTCATGGAGAGCTTTGCTGCTCCTCATATCGCTCGATCACAGACTAGACTACTCATTGGTTTGTTGGTTCCTTATCAGAGTTCTTATGAGGCATAATGCTTCACTTTTCGTATCTTCAAACACCAATGGTCCCACTCGGAGTGCCAAATTGTTTCGCGCGGGTTATCGCTAGTAATTAAAAATAGGTTCAGACGATTGTGTAAGGAACAAACCTCTTGAGACAAAGTCCCAAAAATGAATGCTTTATTTTTTAAGAGTACAATTGGTAAGAAACAAAACGCCTCCAAAAGGCACAAGCGTACGAAGTAAATTAAAAGTTTGTATTTAGAAAGTAAATGAATTGAAATTACATATTCTCCGTTGAGAGTGTTTGATTCGGAGTCCCTCTTCTATGTCTTTTTTTTCTTTTTATATTCCTTTGATAGTTTCTTTGTGAAAAACTGTTTGGAAACTGCTTGGTGCTCTATAACTAGCCACTTTCTTCATGATAGCTGACTTGTCATGGAACTGCCGTCTTTAACTATTGTCATTACTCTTATCGTTTAACTGTCGCAACTGGGATTCTTGGATCGTGGGGTGTGATAAGGTTGCTCAATAACTGTTGTACTAGATAACTATAATACCTTATATTTGCTCGAATCCTGGGCGACTCAAAGTTTTGGGCGAGAACGGGATCATCGCTCTGGGCAACAGTAAGACATTCCATTCGCTCAGATCCTGGGCGTTTTGCAAGCTTGGGCGATGATATTTTGCTCGTGGGCCTCCACTGCATTTCGTAATGGTCCTATTTTGGGCATTCATCCTGAATTTCTTAATTTGGCTTCATTCCTTGGGCTATTCATTTGGACTACACTCTTTGTATGTCAACAAAAACAATTAATACAAAGTGGGTGAAGAAGTAATCTTTTTACACTTAGCCAAATGTGCATTTTAATCTTGGATGACAAAACTTTCGTGATATTACGCATCTCCAAATTAATAGAGGGATTAAATACATTTAATAATAACTAATGAAATTCGTAAAGAGGGTTTGGCACTTACACAAATTTAAAAGGTAAATTAAAATTTCTCAGTCTATGTTACCAGTAGAATTTTGAATCATGTATAGAGTAAAATAGAAAAAGCCGGCCCCATCAAATATTTCACATTTTCTATTATCACGTTTGGAAGAATGTATGATACAAAATATCATGGCCTTACCACTCGTCATGGATGGTAAGTGGGGGATTTGATATTACGGCTCTTACTCGTACTTTATAAATTTGATTTGGATAGTTGAACTAAAAATGTCTTGACTTGGATCAAACTGAGGCAGCAATAGCTTAACCATTCTATTTTTATATTAATCTTCAACTAGGCTGAGCTCTATGCTAAGGAAAATAAAAGATAAAAAACATAAACCTTTACAGATCTTTATGGACTCTTAGCAGAATTTTAAGTATCTCTTCTACTTAAATAGCTGATTACTTTCTTGTGCTTGAACTCATTCCAAAATGAATTATAGATTTGGGTCATTTCAAACGCTTAACAATTTAACCACTAAATTGTGACATGATTTATTGGAAACGAAAATAAAAATAGTACATATTTAGGAGGAGACGTGACCTCGAGCTAACTGTGTAAAAAATCGACTAGACTTTACACTTCATTCTCCATAATCATACCCTCTGTCTTTTATTCACAATCGCTACTTGAAGGTGGATTGTGGACGGAACCTGAAAATCTTTTATGAGTCAATGTAATTATAGCATATATGTTAAGAGTAATTATGTAAAATGGAAGAAAACCCACATACCTGCATCACAATCTAGGGAAATTAGAAATGTCAATAACTTCGTCGTTTTCTATCTGTACTCCCTTAAGCTTTGGCGCATTTAGCTGTCCCGAACAAAATTTTGTCATCACAGGGCAATCTTGAATTTTCAATAGATCAAGTGAAGGGAACACAAGTTCATAGTCATGAGAGCAAAATATTTTGAATCTTGGAAGACCGATTAGTTCTATTCTCCTCAATTCGGGGAACACAATTTTGCTAGTCATTCCTTCTTCTTTAACCACTTCTTCTTCTCTTCCAAAGATTTCTTCCATTTCTTGACAAAAATGGACTAATAGAGTTTTTAAAGCCACAAATGATTTAATCATAGAAGCCGAGAATAAGTGCCTCAACCTGCCACAAGTTGCAACTTCAAGCCGTTTCAGATTCTGGAAGACACGAATTCCTTTAGGAACCATCCTCGTAATGTGCACCAAGCAATCTCCTCTATACAATAGCAATGCTTTTAGTTGACCAAGTGTACTAATTTCTTCGTCATTGTCTTTATTAACGTTTAGACCCTCAAAGTCAAATATTACATTTAGAGTCCTACAACCCTGTACTTTAAGAGTTTCAAGATTTTTCAATAGTTTAATCGAATTGGATTGTGCAATGTTGACCAGCTTATCACAATTTCCCACTTCCATGTACCGTAATCTACTTAGAGATCCGGATGGCGTTTCCTCCATGCTTAGTATCTTTTCTATGCTACCCAACAGGCAAAGAGTCAACTTCTCCATGTTGGGCAGTGTAACCTGTGAAATTCAGTTAATAGTGTCAGTCAAAGTTAAAACTTCATCTACAGGTCAATAATTACAAGGATTAAGAAAAGCTAAGCCATTCTACAAAAATTGACTCTAATTGATTTTACTATAGACCAAATTTTCTCTCCTAGTATGGAATTATAAACAAATTAAGTTAACATCAGTTTTCCTAATTTCCCTTATTCTCCAGAATTCATGCAAACACACAAAAGGAATGATATATATATAGTACCTGGTTGAGCAATGTTTGACGAAGCCCAACTGCATTTGGTTGAGATCTGAAGCTTACGAAACTCTTCAAATCCGTTAGAGTTATACTCCTCAATTAACGGAACGTAATATTGCTAGCCATTCCTCATCCTCCTCCTCCTTCTTCTTCTCTTCCAAAGATTTCTTCAATTTCGCCACAAGAACGGACGGCTAGAGTTTCTAAATACACAAACGAGTTAATCATAGAAGCCAGGAATAAGTACCTCAACCTGCCACAATTTTTAACTTCAAGCTGTTTCAGATTCTGGAAGACACGGATTCCTTTAGGAACCATTCTCGTAATGTGCACCAAGTAATCTCCGTCTCCCAGGACCAATGATTTTAGTTGACCAAGTATACTAATTTCTTCTTCATTGTCGTTGTTAACGTTTAGACCCTCAAAATCAAATATTACATTTAGTGCCCTACCGCCCACTACTTTAAGAGTTTCAAGATTTTTCAATAGTTTAATAGAATTGGATTGTGCAATTTTGACCAGCTTATCACAATTGTCCACTACCATGAACCGTAATCTATTTAGAGATCCGGATGGCGTTTCCTCCATGCTTAGTATCTTTTCTATGCTACCCAACCGGCAAAGATACAACTCTTTCACGTTGGGCAGTGTAACCTGTGAAATTCAGTTAATAGTGTCAGCCAAAGTTAAAACTTCATCTATAGGTCAATAATTACAAGGATTAAGAAAAGCTAAGCCATTCTACAAAAACTGACTCTAATTGATTTTACTATAGACCAAATTATCTATCCTAGTATGGAATTAAGTTAACATCAGTTTTCCTAATTTCCCTTGTTCTCCAGAATTGATGCAAGCACACAAAAGGAATTATATATATATATTACCTGGTTGAGCAATGTTTGACGAAGACCAACTGCATTTGGTTGAGATCTGAAGCTTACAAAACTCTTCAAATCTTCAAGATAGACTTCTCTCAGCTTTGGGAACGAAAGCGGTTCGGTAATTTCATTTTCTTGCGTGTCCACTGAAACAACTTCTAACAACGGACATGAACGTATGGTTAGTTATTCGAGATTAACCATGCATTTTGCAACAGACTGAGAAAACATTCTTTTCATTTTATCACAATCTCTTGCGTAAATATTCTTGAGGTTACAGAACAGTACAGGTTCCGAGACACCCCTCGTCACATGTTCCATCCTTGGAAAATTTGCATTGCACATCTCTTTCAGCCTGCTCATTTCGGTCAAACTCAGAGATTCCAAATTGCGGAAGATGTCACTTGGAATGGATCCTGCAGCATCAATAAGATACTCGGAATCCAAAAGTTTTAGCTCCAGACTCTTCAAGTTAATGAAACCATCTTCAGCTAACTCAATGACAGGATTATTCCAGCCTTTCACCGACAGAGAAAGTTGTTCACTTTTTCTCATTAATGACTTCATTCCAGGTTCCGAAAGCATGTTTGGGTCAATATTGTCGAGAGCCAACGCCCTTCAGGAATGTTCAGGAAGAGATAGGCAATAACCTCCGCAATATTCAAGAAGAAATTGGCGATCTTGGTTGATTTGAAAATTCTCCACCTTCTCGGAGCACCCTTGAAATAATTGCATCAGAAACTGAGTATCATCTGTGCTAATCTGAAGATTGTTGAGAGCCTTCGATGAACTTACCTCTTGGATAATGTGCTCTTTTTCTTCATAACTTATGTTGTTGTAATCTCCCAAGTACAACTCTTCTAGTTTCTTCATACCCAACAAAAAATCAGGGGGAAGTGGACATGGACCTCTTTCAAACCTCAAATCCAGTAACTTTAGGTTGTTAAGTTCTACCACTTCATCACGGGAAAAATCAATAGAGAGAGAAGATTCAAAAAGGGTGAGAATTTCCAAATTCGTTAGACTTCCAAAGAATGACATTCCAATCCCTAAAACACAGTAGTTCAAGTGCAAAGTTCGAAGACCCTTCGACAATTGGATTGGTGATCGAATTAGAAGTCCATAGATATCAATAACTATAAGTTCCTGCGTATAGTCAAAAAAAATTTCGGGTATGTTAACTACTCTTTCTCCCCAAAGAGATTGCATCCTTAATAACATGAGGTTCTCACACCGAAACCTGCTGGGCAGCCTAATCGCCCCTTGAAATGTTAGAAAGATGGCACTGTAGGATTCATATTCATCGGCATCATGTTCTGGCCACTCTGTCACTAAATCATGTTTCACCGTATACCAATGTTCACCTTTAGATGCAATCGATAAGCAAAAATCTCTGATAACATCATGCAATTTGACCTCCTCCTCCTCCGTAGAACCTGGTAGTAACAATAATTTCTTAATACTTTTAAACAGTTCTAGCCCCCTTGCATAACTAACCAAACTTTCAATTGGAATGCTCTCATCTTCAGGGAAAAGAGAGCATAGCAAAAGCAAGGACCTGTGTTCATCACTTTTCAAATAGTTGTAGCTCAACGCTATACTTGAGTATACCTTATCTTCAAGTTGAGAATTCCGTAGTTTATCAAGTGCATCCTGCCATGCATATGGTTCACTGTTTATTAGTGTTTTGCCAACAACCTCAAGTGCCAGAGGTAAACCTTTACACTCTTCTGTAACTTGTTTTGCTATGTCCAACAGTTGAGTATCATCATTAGAAATCTTTGAAATGTTTTCAAAAAATGCAAAAGCTTCATCGCTATCCAAAGCTTCAACTTTAATGTTCGTCAGAGCTCCCATCCCTTTGCAGACTTGTTCAAAGCGTGATGTCAATAGAATTTTCAACCCCTCAAGATGACTTAATGAAGGAAATCCTAAATTTTCCAAATCAATGCCTGTCCATACGTCATCTAATATTACTAGAATTCTCTTTTTCTTATCATAGGTAAGTCTTTCATTAAGTCGTGAAGCTCTCGCAACTTCATTTGTCTTTTCTTCAATTTTCAAATGGAGCACTTCAGCAAGTTTTTCCTGAATAATTTTTATCTCTGCATCCTTAGAAACAACTACCATGGCAACCTCATCAAATAATTTATCTTTGAGTACTTGAGTCATTACTTCCTTTGCCATCGTCGTCTTACCTACCCCAGGCAGGCCACATATCCCAACTTTGCTGATATCAGTGTCCTCCAGAGCTTTTATGATTTTCTCCTTAGTTGATATCCTTGTCTTCAAACGCTCAGAGCCATGGGAAGACAACAACTTTAGCGGTGCACGCTTGCCCACCACTTCAAATTTAACTTTTAGGAGCTCATCAATTGCAGTAATCTTCTTTGTGGCATTCCTGCTCAGCAAGCAACGGGCCATCAAATTTGGACACCCAAGGCATAGGCATCGCATTTCAGAATTTGTTGTGCTGTTCAAAACTTCATCAGCCTCTTTCTTTAAATCATCAACCTTTTTCAGCCATGCATCCACCTCTGATTTAATAACTAACGCATTTCTTTTTGCTTCATCCACTGAATCTTGCACATCATTTCTCTTATTTTCGATATCTTGCACTTTAGTCCTCAAATTTTGAATGTTCCTATTGTAGCAAAACAGGTACTCGAATTGGCGGAACATTGCAGCAATAGCGTAATCTTTAAGCTTGTCAACAAAGGGACGGGCAATGGCCTCCGCCATTATGAACTTTTCTATTTTTGTCGGATGAGTTGAGTTAGTACTTCCAAGCTCACCAAAGGGATATTACCAGAAGAATTGGGATTCTATCAGCAGCACGACAAAAAAATGTTAGTGGAACCTATTGAATTAAGAGTATGGAAATCACTAGGACTGTCAATGGATTGGAATCCGATTTGAATCTGACGAAATTAATGGGAGATGGATTTAGAGTCTCAATTCGATAATCCGATCAAGATCCGAATCCGATAATCCGTTAATAAATGGATCAAAAATGGATATAGGTCAATCCGATCCGATAAAAATTCGATCCAATTTGTTATAAATAATTGAGTCAGTAAAATATTTTTATAGCATATTATTTGTCCCTAAAATAAATAAATTTAGAATAAAAAAGTAATCAAATTCAAAACATAAAAAATTTGAAAATTTTATAATTATTATACATGTTTAAGAATTGGAAATAATGAAATAAAATATTTATATTTAGAATTGAAATTCAATTTTACATTATCCCACGTCGAATGTCAATAGAAAACTAAAAAATGATCTCTCCGTAAAAAATGAATATTATGATGGTAGAAGTCACTATTGGGCTTGCTAGTAAAAACATGTGAGTTTTAAGTTATTTCAAAAAATTTTAAAGAACATAAAATCACTTTATTTGAAAAAATTGGATTCGATTTTTCGGTTTACGGTTAACTGGCTGGTTTAAAGGTCTATTGACGATTTTCAGTTTTTCGTTTAATGTATGATGATTTCATTACAACATTGATTTTTTCCATAATTTTTATAAATTTCAAATCGAAATATCGGATCGGATATCTGATAACATAACAAATCAGATATAGATTTTAACAATCAAATATCCGTTGGATTATCAGATCGAATAATTTTCTAATTGGTTCGGACCGGATATAGGCAGATCCAATCCATTTATAGCCCTGAAAATCACACGAGCATAGCCCGGCTCCTATGTAAAAAATCATGTATATTTTTCTCCTTAATTATGAGTGGATGATATGTTAGGGAAAATTTACTAGGCAGAGAAGACTGTTGGATATGAACAGTTCATAAGCGAAGACTACGGAGAATTGTTATCAATAATTTGACAGATAATTCCTATGAACTGATTATTAGACGCATTCATATTTCAAGAACTAATTGTTAGACTTCGATTGAAAAAGACGACATGAGTTCTGTAAAGAATTAAGTTCAATCCAATTGTGGCTAAAGTAAATATAGTGGAGTATGATCAAACTTATAAGATCTACAATAAGTATCAACCGTCGCAAGGGTTGATAACCATGTATATAGGATGTATTACTTAACATATAGTGTTTTCAAAATTACGTTTTACTTACTACACTCACTATAGTGTAATAAAAATGCCATTTGCTAAAAAATGTCGAACAACTTGATAATATATAACATAAATTACTAAAGAGATTAAGATTTCCCTATTTAAAAATGTAAAAATAAAATCCACTATGCATATCATACTATGTAGCATGATACCTTTTAAAATATTATGTTGGAATTTGGGTGTGATCCGATTTTCTTTGTTGAAGTGTTCAAAGTATTGAAAATTTTTAATTGAAGTGCACGTCAAGGAGAATTCAAATTTGGAATGTTATTAGAATTCTATATCAAGTTAAAGTTCTATTTTTGGATGCCCATTGGGAATTGAAAATTGGTATTAGACTTGAAAAAGAGTTCAGAATGAAGAAACACTTTGGTACATTTTTGGAGGATTTCTGGCTGAGACCGCGGTGCCCAGGCACTGCCCATCTGATGCGGATTTTCCGTGTTTTTAATTTCTATTTCGTTTTGAACTCGATTTTTTGGCATTCCTCTTCATCAACAACTATACCAAAATGGTTTGAACGTCCCCTACACGTTCCCTATAAATACTAAGCTTTTCTATACAATTTTAAAGTGTGAGAAAATAGATTACTAAATTATATGATCCATTGTAATCTTCTTCCTTTCTCTTTTATTATTGAATCAATAAAATCTCTTAATTTCTCTATCATATAAGAGTCTTCTTTTATTATTTTGTTTGATAAAATATTTCATTATTTGTCATATAATTTCAACAATTCATTCTGGTGGTTGGTTTCATCAAGTGGTATTCAAACAATACATAATTTATGTATTTTGCTAACAGCGATCCGGATATATTAATATTTCTTTTAACAAGAGATATTTTGGTTATTTCACAACATATTAAAATATTTTAAAATCTATCAAAAATTTAATTACTAGACACAACGATCTTTTATTAATTGTTTACGTTAATAGACGGTATTTCATAGTCTAAGATTTACAAAATTTATTATTTTCATTTTTTCTGTGAACTCCTACTTGAAATGAATAAGAAAATAATATTGTATTAAAAATATAGAAAAATTGCATTTGATCTTTTATGTTAATTTCTATGAAAATGTTAGTTTTTTTTTTTTTTTTAAGATAGATTATTAATTTCATACTATTTTACAAGTTAATAATGTACTTTCAAGAGTACACGTGTTATTTTTTTCTTTGTGGATGGTCTTGTTATTTAGCCCAGAGACTCAATTAAAAAAGGGAAAAATTTATGGGTCATGGATTATCTTTCACGAAATTAAAAATCAGGCCTCAATGTTTAAATTTATGAAACTCAGGGTTTTCCATGAATTAATTAATTATATTTTACAATTAATCTATTAAATTAAATATTTAACTGTAATATAATATAATTGACTCACCCTACCTCACTCCACCTCCATTATTGCTCCGACGACTCCGATGACCGACAACAACTCGGACGACTACTCCAGCGACTGTTCTCCGGTCACGCTTAATCTCGATGACTACTCCGGTGACCGTTTCACCGTCGCTTAATTCCGACGACTTCTCCGATTCCGAGATCACAGATATCTAATTAAACCCCTGTTTGAAACCCATTTTAAGGAGAATAAAAATTTTGAAATAATGATTGATGTGAGAATGTGTGGTGGGAAAGTGATGAAATTTTTTTGATTTGTATGTAATATTATTTTATTTGGAGAATGTGTGGTTGAAATGAAGAATAAGAATGAGAAAGAGAGAGAGAGAGAAATTAATGGGTGTCAGACGGGGGGCTAAGTAGTTAAAAAATTGATTTTCAGTCACAACTTATTAAATTAATTGGTCACAAATTATTTCGAGGTCACGGATCAAAAAATTGAGCTATTCACAATTGACTTCATTGGTCACTGATAAAAATTATAGGTCACAAATTTTTTTATGGAGGTCACAAATTGTTAATTGGTCACAATTTAAAAAATTATTCCACATTTTTTGATCACATATTATATTTTCAATCACAGATTAACGAATTTTAAGGTCACAGTCTCAATTCCAATACACCAACAATACTTGGTCACGGGTCACAGATCGACCAACTAGTTGGTCACAAACATTTTTCGTCGCATCCGTGCCACTGCTGCCACCTCCACCGCCACAACCATCCACCAATAATACCACCAACCACATATCAGCCCAAACCACTACCAATAGATCATCCACCAACAACATATTCGCCAACAACAACAACCACAACCACACACACAGATCCGCCCCACACCCACATATCCACCCAATATCAGGCTAAATTGGGTTCAAAATAAGAAGAAACACACCCTACAACCCAATTTCACGAGAGAGAGATCCTGTCTGCAGTCAGCCGCGAGACCAAATTTCCAGCTGTCTTGAATCCCTCGCCGTCGACACTTCGTCCGTACTACGGTAACGTCCAACAGGCAAGGTAGAAGCGACGTACTGCTTTAAGCGGCGACGGTTCCCAATTTTCCGACGCTTCTGATGCTGGTGATTCCAGTGGTGAAGTGGAGGTGGCATTTCAACCAATAGGAGCGTCAATTTCGCAGGTTTAGGGCAGTTATGGGTTTGGCCGATTAGATGCAGCCGGTAAGATCTGGGTCACTTTCGGCGACTAGGCTTTCGTTTGGTGTTGCGATTCGAGTTTGGGTGAAGTGATGGCTGTGTCGGAATTTTTTTTTTGTGGGCTTCAGTTGACTGTATGTTGGTTGTAGAAAAAAAGGTTTTGGTTAGCAGGGGGAGGGAAGTAAGAGACCGGCGGCTGGAGAAGGGGCTGTGGAGGCGGCTAGCGGTGAGAGAGTGGAGAGAAATGGTGAGAGAGTTGATCTAGGATTTTATATTTAAAATGAATTTGGTGGGGTAGATATAGTGGGTATATAAGTTAATTTAATTTTATAATATCATTATTAATATTAATTGTGAAATTAAAATCTGATTTTTTATTAAAAAACGTTAAAACTTGATTTTTTAAAATGTGAAAGAAAAGGTATGGTTTCGTGTAATTACCACATTAAAAAATTTAATTTATGAAATGATATTTGAGTCCATTAAATTTAAACAAGCAATTTAATCTAATTAAAAGTTAAACGAGCACATTCAGGGGCAGAGCCCAATAAGGCCGGCCACCCTAAACTTCTGGGTTCAATTTTTTTTTTTTTTTTTTTTTAATACCATTATGCTAATCTAAACGGCCCAACTTCACCTACCCAGCTCAATCCAAGAACACTAGAACGTCAAGTAAGGTAAGGACCGTCTGGTGATAAACCTTGAGTTGCCTCTTCTCAGAACAATTCCGTCTCTCGCCCAGTTGCCCTTGCCTCTATTCACCCCTGCCGGCTGTCGTGACTCCCCCGTCGTCCGTCTCTCCACTCCCTACTGCCTCCGTTCTCCAGTTCTCCTCCACTATAGGCTCTGTTGAGTATTGTCCTCTACGGTCGACTCAACGTGTTGCCATCGTGCCGAATAATTTAGCTTCGCCGGCTACTTCTGTAAATTTATCATGCGCGAGCATTAGCTCCAATCATGCTTTAGCATCTTGCTGCTCGAGCAATGGATTGAGAGAGGTGGATAAAGAGAGTTTCAAATTCTTAGATCTGGAGGTATTCTGAAAGAATTTAATTCGATATTTGGTCAAAGATTGATAAAAATAAAATTTTCAACTATTTTTCCAACATTAGATTCCACTTGGATTAACTTTTCCTTGATCTAAAATTCATGGCAAATTTATACAACACTAAGAAAAAGATTAAACAAAGTATACTGAAATGAATTTGCATGATAGACATAAATACCTTCGTTCTGTGGGTTGATTATATCAGCTGTGGACTTGTTGAGAAAATAGCTACCGCAGAAATTTCAAAAATATACAGAAATCTGGTCGATAGAATTCAAGAAACTATTTCATAATTATATCCATAATGAATAATTTTAATATGTGGAGAAAATAATGCAACTGATCAGTTTCATTACCAGAAGCTTGATGATGAATAGAAAATTTTCTTGAGATTCAATTCTTTTTGCGATAATTGATTGTGTTTGCTGTTCCTTTCACTGCATGATTTCTTAAACTGACTAAGAAAGAGAAAGCAAAGAGCAACAAGTGAAGGTGCAGAGAGAGTAGATAATTAATCAGAAGTTTCACAAATTGAGAGAAGATGAAAATGCTATGATATTGGGTGTTGGAATAGAGCTATACATATATATGAAATTGTTTGATCCTAATTATTTCTAAAATGCATTTTCTCTCTCTTTTTTTAAATGATACCTTTTTCAATAAAATACTATTACATGCAAATTCAAAAAAATTGATGGAAAGGAATTTCAATTTCATATTAGTTAGAAAATAAAAACCCACCAAATTCATAGGAATTCATTTTTAGTGAAAAAAAAAAAGAAAATGCAGCTTAAAGTGATTGTACCTTGGAATTCGATTTCCATTTTCACGTTACAATCAAATGGCTAAACTGGAATTCATTTTTTTCGAACGTGACATTTTTTGTGGAATTCGTAGCAATCAAATAGGCCATAGATTTTTCAAAATTCACATGCAACCGTCCTTTGTTGTCGGGACCTTCAATCAATTAAAATTGGACTGTTATGTGCAACGGGCAAATAATCCCTAATAATGGGCAAAAAATTGTGGAGCAAATAGGCGCTGAATGGATAAGTCGAAACACAGGGCACTGGATTCTCAAGAAGCGCGCCTCAGTCCCTCTCTTCTTTAATTGCTTGTCTACTTTATTTCCATTTCATCTTTTAGGGTAGTGTAATTTTTTCATTTATGCAAAAGAAGGTCAATTGTGTTTAGCTTGGTCCAGTGGTTGGGGAGATTTTCATAAATGGCCGGTCAACACAGAGGTTTTAGACTTTTTGTTAAAAAATCAATTTTACCTTAATGAAACAGGTTATTTATTGCAAAATATGTCCTCAAATTTTAAAATAGTTTTAGAAACTAGTTTTATTTTATTTTTACTATTTTTATTCGTCCTCACTAGATATTTCTTTTGAATCTGATTTTTCTTCAAAAAATTCTTCATTAGTTTCCATTTCTTCATAGTTAACTACTTCACATTCATCTCTAATTTGATCAAAGTCTATAATTAATATCCTAACTTTCTTTTTTGGACATTCTGTACTTATATGTCATTCTTTATTACAATTTTAACATTTACATCATTTTTTATCTAATGATTCTTTATTATAAGATTTATATTTTCTTTTAAAATATTTCCTTTTTTGTTTGAAATATTTCTTCTTAAACTTTTCATATTTTTCATATTTCTTATGTTTTATTTTTCTTTTTCGTCTATAATCGTAACATCCCCAATTTCTTGATACTTCAGTGTCTTGACAACAAATTTTATCTTGTATAAATCCTGATTGTTTATAAATCATTTGATTACTGCACATTGTACTTATTTCATCTTTTATAGTTCTTATTATAAATCCTAAAGTATAGACTTCTGTATTTCTTTCAATTTGTCTTTCTCTAATCTTATTTTGAAAATAATTATTCTATGGTGGTTGTAGTTTTCTAATAAAAACTTCTTTATAATAATTTTTATCTTCTCCACTTCCAAACATTATATAATAATATTTACTATATTCACAGCAATATTCATTAAGATAACACATATTACAAATTTGTAAATGTTTCATTCTATTCTTAGCGTTTTCTATTTTTTCTGCTTTAGTTTTAGTACTTTTATTTACCCAATCTTCTCCTGCAAATTCTCTATAAATTCTTGTAACAACTCTATTTATACATTCACTTATGCTAATTCCAAATCATGCTTCAATACTATTTTTCCAAATACTTTTTGTTGTATCTTCTAATCCTCCGTACTGATTAGCTACATTTCCTTTAAAAGTTGCTAATAAATATTCTGTTCTATTTTTATTATCGGTATTACTGTGATTATAATTAAAGTGTGCTAACATATTAGTATTACATTCATTAATAGCTTTTCTAACATCTAATTCGCAATCTAGGTATAAATATGATCTTGTAATTTTCATTTGAATTGATTCTCTAAATACCGACTTAAATTGATCTCTATACATTTTTTTCTTTTCTAGTTTTAAAATTAACTTTTGTATTAACATATCTTCTCGGATCTATTTCGGCTTCATATCTAGCTGTGCTAGTTTCTCCAAAATCTTCTTCTTTAATTGCTCGTGGTCCTCCTGTTCTTCCAACCATACGATTTTTAGTTATTTCTTCACACATTTTTAAATCTTCTAAGTCGAATATTAAATTTTCCATATCTTCGTTCATTATCCTTTTATAGCTAATTTTCCTTCTCTTTTTTCTTCATTTTCTTCTTCTCTTTCTATTAGATCTTTTTCTTATTTTCTAAGATCAATTAATAATTTTTCAATACCATCTTTTAATCCTCCATTAAGTTCTATTAATTCTTCATATTTTTTAAATTTTCTTTCTAACTTCTTTAAGTTTTTCGGTATAGTCTAGTTTAAATGATTTTTCTTTGTTTAGATTTTCTATTATTCTATTTAAAAGATTTTCTATCCTTAAAAAAATATTTTGTAGCTTTTATTTTTCTTCTTCATAGCTTATTTCGATTCTAATGATTTTTTCATCAATTGTTTTTATTCCTTTTTCAATTAAATTAATTTTATCATTCATATTCATCCTTTAGTTCTTTTAAAAGGTGGTTTAATAATTTCAAATCCTAATTTATCTAATAGAATGTCAATTTTATAATTAATAATATCTAATTTTTCTTCTAAGGTTGCAATTTTATTAATATTATTTTTCAGTGCAATTTTTGATATTTGATTTTGAATTTCTTCAAGTTTATTTTCATCAAGCATTTCTAAATTATTAATTTGTTCTTTAATTTTATTAATTAGTTTGGACATATTTTTACTTAAAACTTATAATCTATCCCGGACAAATCATCATCAAGATTCAATTGAGTAAGAATTGCTCGCATCTTGATTTGCCACAAAGAGAATATAATGTTGCGATTCAAAAGAGGAATCCCGAATTTCATAGTTGTCATCACTGAAACAATTAACCTTGTTTCAATCTCGCTTTAATATCCAATTTCGACCTCCCAAGAACTTGCCAAAAAACCTTCAACTCTAATGTGAATTTGTTGAGAACTCAGCTAAATAATTATAGACTAGAATAATATGAGCAATATGAAAAATATTGGATCTCAAGATTTTGTGGAAGAAGAGTAAAATTTACTATACCAAGAAGCTAAAATTGTTTTACAAGATTTGATACTCTCATTCTAAATCTAAATAATTCTTTAAAGTTTTAATGTATACAACAATGATATAATTGTTATGTTGAGTTTTTTAAAAATCTACACCACGTGGAGTATATATGAGTCAAATTTTAGAGTTATGAATAAAGTAGAACATAAAAAACGCGAAAGAAATCAACAAGGAGCTCCGAGATGTAGACCTTGCTTCTTGTTGGGCATTGCAACGTCACCCAGCCCATGTCCTCTTGTAACCATGCTGGTGCCCCGGCACAGTGTCTCCATCCAAATGCTTTGAAAAACTTTTTTCATCAATTCCAAAGTTCTTTTACCAATCAAACTTTCAATCCATGATAAAATTTGATCCATTATCAAATTGAACTTCCAAACCAACATTGTCTAAACTTCCTACATGAATCAAACTTTCAAATCATATAGAATTTGAGTCACAATCTAACATTGACGATACCATCAATGCATCAACTTTGTCATTAAAAATGACACTCAAAGTAATGACAACTTTATTTCCTTTTTGTCTTTTAGGGTGGTTTTGTAATTTTTTATTTTTTCGGTGAAAGCCTAAGAAAGGTCAAAGATGATTAGCTTGGTTTGGTGGTTGTCTGTTAGGGTTTTTGGTTGGTAACATTTTACTATTTAAATTTATAAACAAGAGGGAAACAATTAATACAAAGTGGGTGAAGAATTAATTGGCATCGTAGGAACAAAAAAGTAGTGGATGCTAAGGCACTACTCGTGATTTAAGAGTTAGGTGCATCTCTCTCATTAATTACTTCTCTTTTTAAAGAAGTAAGTTCACTTTCTTTTTACGATATCACGTTTGTATCTCCAAATTAATAGAGGGATTAAATAGTTTTAATTATAACTAATGGAATTCGTAAAGAGAGTTTATTTCTTTGTTTGGCGCTTACTCAAATTTAGAAGGTAAAATAAAATTTCTCAGTCTATGTTAGTAGTAGAATTTCGAATCATGTATAGAGTAAAATAGAAAAAGCCCAATCAAATATTTCACATTTTCTACGATCACATTTGGAGTTATTGTTAATATACCTGTACCCAATGAAAGAATGAATGATACAAAATATCAGTGCCTTACCACTTGCCCTCGATGGCAAGTGGGAGATTGCAGCTCTTACTCGTACCTTTCACTTTTTTATTAATTTGATTTGAATAGTTGAACTAAAAACTTCTCGACTTGGATCAAACTGAGGCAGCAATAGCTTAACCATTCTATTTTTATATTAATCTTCAACTAGGCTCAGCTCTATGCTAAGGAAAATAAAACATAAAACTTTATGAACGAGCAACGGCTGAAATTATTACGACTAATATACAAAAGATTCTTGAATATTTTTCACTACATAGTGCCAATACATGTTTTTCTCGTTAACAACCTTTATAGATCTACAATTTTTTTTGGCAGAAAACCAAAAACAAATATTGTGCCAAGAATTTTTGTGAAATTTAAAGGCATATAAAAAAAATAACTTGATTTACGAAGAATTATATTAATGTGTAAAAAATCGACTACTTGAAGGAGGATTGTGGACGGAACCTGAAAAACAGAGCATATTAATTTATCAGTCAATGTAATTAGAGCATATATGATAAGAGTAAATTATGTAAAATGGAAGGAAACCCACATACTTGCATCACAATCTAGGGAAATTGGAAATGTAAATAATTTCGCCGTTTTCTATCCGTACTCCCTTAAGCTTTGGCGCATTTAGCTGTCCCGAACAAAATTTTGTCATCGCAGGGCAATCTACAATTCTCAATTGATCAAGTGAAGGGAACGCGAGTTCATAATTATGAGAGCAAAACATTTTGAATCTTGGAAGAACCAATAGTAGTATACTCCTCAATTTAGGGAACACAATTTTGCTAGCCATTTCTGCTGCTGCTTCTTCTTCTCTTCCAAAGATTTCTTCAATTTCGCCACAAAAAAGGACGGATAGATTTTCTAAACACACAAACGAGTTAATCATAGAAGCTGGGAATAAGTACCTCAACCTGCCACAATTTTCAACTCTAAGCTCTTTCAGATTTTGGAAGACACGGATTCCTTTAGGAACCATTCTCGTAATGTGCACCAAGTAATCTCCGTTATCCAGGTTCAACGATTTTAGTTGACCAAGTATACTAATTTCTTCTTCATTGTCTTTATTAACATTTAGACCCTCAAAGTCAAATATTACATTTAGTGCCTTACCGCCCACTACTTCAAGAGTTTCAAGATTTTTCAATAGTTTAATCGAATTGGATTGTGCAATGTTGACCAGCTTATCACAATTTCCCACTTCCATGTACCGTAATCTACTTAGAGATCCGGATGGCGTTTCCTCCATGCTTAGTATCTTTTCTATGCTACCCAACAGGCAAAGAGTCAACTTCTCCATGTTGGGCAGTGTAACCTGTGAAATTCAGTTAATAGTGTCAGTCAAAGTTAAAACTTCATCTACAGGTCAATAATTACAAGGATTAAGAAAAGCTAAGCCATTCTACAAAAATTGACTCTAATTGATTTTACTATAGACCAAATTTTCTCTCCTAGTATGGAATTATAAATAAATGAAGTTAACATCAGTTTTCCTAATTTCCCTTATTCTCTCATGCAAGCACACAAAAGGAATGATATATATATATATATATATATAGTACCTGGTTGAGCAATGTTTGACGAAGACCAACTGCATTTGGTTGAGATCTGAAGCTTACAAAACTCTTCAAATCACAAAGCTCGACTATTTTCAGCTCTGGGAACGAAAGCGGTTCGGTAATTTCATTTTCTTGTGTGTCCACTGAAACAACTTCTTCTAACAACAGACATGACCGCATACTTAGCTTTTGGAGATTAACCATGCATTTTGCAACTGACTCAGAAAACATTCTTTTAATTTTAGCACAATCATATACATTAATTTCTTCGAGGTTACGGAACAGTACAGGTTCCGAGACACCCCTCGTCACATGTTCCATCCTTGGAAAATTTGCATTGCACATCTCTTTCAGCCTACTCATTTTGGTCAAATACAGAGATTCCAAATTGCGGAAGATGTCACTTGGAATGGAGCCTGCAGCATCAATAAGATACTCGGAATCCAAAAGTTTTAGCTCCAGACTCTTCAAGTTAATGAAACAATCTTCAAATAACTCAATGATAGAATTGTTCCAGCCTTTCACTGACAGAGAAAGTTCTTCACTTTTTCTCATTAATGACTTAATTCCAGGTTCCGAAAGCATGTTTGGGTCAATATTCCCGAGAGACAAGTACCTTCGGCTATTCTCGATAGACAAGAACCTTCGGCCAGGGACACGAGTAACGACCATATCTTGCCCGATTTGAAATGTTTCCAGCCTCTCAGAGCACCCTTGTAATAATTGCATCAGAAACTGAGTATCATCTGTGGAAAACTGAAGTTTGTTGAGTGCCTTCAATGAGCTTACCTCTTCGATAATGTGCTCTTTTTCTTCGTATCTTATGCGGAAGTAATGTCCCAAGTACAACTCTTCTAGTTTCTTCATACCCAACAAAAAACCAGGGGGAAGTGGACGTGGACCTTCAAAAAACCTCAAATCCAGTAACTTTAGGTTGCTAAGTTCTACCACTTCATCACGGGAAAAATCAACAGAGAGAGAAGATTCAAAAAGGGTGAGAATTTCCAAATTCTTTAGACTTCCAAAGAATGACATTCCAATCCCTAAAACACAGCCGTCCAAGCACAAAGTTCGAAGACCCTCCGACAGTTGGATTGGTGATAGAATTCGAAATTTAGTTGGATTGGTGAAATCAATTACTCTAAGTTCCTGCGTATCATCCAAAAAGTTTTCGGGTATGTCAATTTTACTTGTTCTCACAGAACGTAATTGCATCCGTAACAACTTGAGGTTCCCACACCGTAACCTGCTGGGTAGCCTAATCGGCTCTTGAAATGTTAGTGAGATGGCATGTTTCACCAGACAACAATGTTCACCTTTAGATGCAATCGATAAGCAAAAATCTCTGATAACATCATGCAATTTGACCTTCTCCTCCTCCCTCTTAGAACCTGCTGGTAGTAACAAATGACAACTTTTTAGATTATCAGAGATTGTATGTGCCCGATTTCTGGTTTGCAATAATGTCTTAGTATTTTCAAACAGTTCTAGCCCCCTTGCATATCTAACCAAACTTTCAATTGTAATGCTCTCATCTTCAGGGAAAATAGAGCATAGCAAAAGCAAGGACCTGTGTTCATCACTTTTCAAATATTTGTAGCTCCACTCTATACTTGAGTATACCTTATCTTCAAGTTTAGAATTCCGTAGTTGATCAAGTGCATCCTCCCATGCATGTCGTTCACTGTTTATTAGTGTTTTGCCAACAACCTCAAGTGCAAGAGGTAAGCCTTTACACTCTTCTGCAACTTGTTTTGCTATGTCCAACAGTTGAGTATCATCATTAGAAATCTTTGAAATGTTTTTAAAAAATGCAAAAGCTTCATCTCTATCCAAAGGTTCAACTTTAATGTTCGTCAGAGCTCCCATCCCTTTGCAGACTTGCTCAAAGCGTGATGTCAATAGAATTTTCAACCCCTCACGATGACTTAATGAAGGAATTCCTATTTTTTTCAAATTAATGTCTGTCCATACGTCATCTAATATTACTAGAATTCTCTTTTTCTTATCATTGGTAAATCTTGCCTCAAGTCGTAAAGCTCTCGCATCTTCACTTTCATTTTCTTCAAATTTGTAAACGAGCATATCAGCAAGTTGACCCTGAATTTTTATTATGTCCACATCCTTAGAAACAACTGCCTTGGCAACCTCGTCAAATAATTTATCTTTGAGTACTTGAGTCCTTACTTCATCTGCCATTGTCGTCTTACCTACCCCAGGCAGGCCACATATCCCAACTTTGCTGATATCTTTGTCCTCTAGAGCTTTTATGATATCCTTCTTAGTTGATATCCTTGTCTTCAAACCCTCAGACCCATGGAAAGACGGCAACTTTAATGGTGCACGCACGCCACGCTTCCCCACCTCTTCAAATTTACCTTCTTGGAGCTGAACATCAATTGCAGTAGTCATCTTTGTGGCATTCCTGCTCTGCGAGTAACGGGTCTTCAAATTTGGACACCTAAGGTATATGCATCGCATTTCAGAATTTGTTGCTCTTTTCAAAACTTCGTCGGCCTCTTTCTTTAAATCATCAACCTTTTTCAGCCATGCATCCACCTCTGGATTAATAACTAACGCATTTCTTTTTGCTTCATCCACTGATAATTGCACATCATTTCTCTTACTTTCGAGATCTTGCACTTTAGTACTCAAATTTTGAATATTCCTATTGTAGCGAAACAGGTACTTGAATTGGCGGGAAATTGGAGCAATAGTGCAATTTGCAAGCTTCTCAACGAAGGGACCGACAATGACCTCCGCCATTATGAACTTTTCTGCTTTTGTCCGACGAGTTGAGTTAGTACTTCCAAGCTCACCAAGGAGACATTACCAGAAGAACTGGAAGTCTATTAGCTGCAAGACAAACAATGTCAGTGGAACCTATTGAATTAAGAGTCTGGAAATCGCATGAGCACAGCGAGGCTCCTATGTCGAAATTCATATATATTTTCTCCTTAATGTTTGAGTGGATGATATGTTAGGGAAATTTTCTAGGCTTAACTCTGAGAAAACTGTCGGCGAACAGTTCATAAGCGAAGACATTGGACAATTGTTATCATTAATTTGACAGATAATTCTCTATGAACTGATTATTAGACTCTATCTGATTTCAAGAATTATCTTCGAGTGCTGAGGCCTGAGTGAAAGGAAATTAATATTGTGGAACTAATTGTTAGACTTTGATTTGAAGCAGACGATAGAAGTTCTGAAAAGGAGGTGTTTGACCCATTTGTGGTAAAAGCAAATATTGTGGAGTATATAATGTTATGTTATTTAGACAAGAGACTCGATAAAAAAAAATATTGAGTGAAGAGAGAAAAACGTAGTTTTTGCATAAAACAATGATACATTTTTCGGAAGAGTAATAAAATATTTTTAAAAAGTATTGTAAATCATTATTTAATATAATATAATAAATTAGGTTGGATTTTTAATTTTTATTATGATATTTTAATCTCTTCAATTATTTATTATAACTTTTTTTTTTTTTTTTTTTTTGTAAATTCGTTCATTTTTTAGCGAATAGTGTCTTTTCTTATATAAAGTGTAAATACACACCATATACAAAGTAAATTTTGTAAATTTTCCTATTTCATAACAGTTGGGGATTAAATCATAATTTTTTTTTAACTTCATTAAAGGCACAATCGTGTTATTGGATAAATGTCAGGGAATAAACATGAAACAAATATATAACATAAAGATTTGAGATACTTCTATTGATAGATTGATCACTACGCCAAAAATGAGTTTTTGCAACACAGTTTTTGCAACATTCGATAGTTAAGTATTGCTAAAGGGGTCTATTGCAACATTTTGATAAGTGAATGTTGCAACTGATTAGTATAATTGAGCTTTAGCAACATTTTATACATAAACGTTGCAAAAAAGTGTCTTTTGCAACGTTTATTGGACGTTGCAAAAGGATCAACTTTTTGCAACGTTTAAAAAACGCTGTAAAAAATTGACTCTTTTGCAGCGTTTATTAAATGCTACAAAAAGTTGACTCTTTTGCAATGTCCAATAAATGCTGCAAAAAGTTGACCCTTTTGCAGCATTTAATAAATGCTGTAAAATGGTCAACTTTTGCAACATTTAATAAAACATTGCAAAAAGTAAAAAGGTTAGACGAATTGGGCTGGACCAATTTTTTTGATTGTGGACCGGATAACCCAACCCATGACCCGGCTTATGTTTACAACGTTGGAACACTTCGTCAACCCTCGCCATTCTCCTCAACCCGTCTTCCTCACTAAACATCTTCGGTCTTCCATCTTCTTAAAAAATTAAAAAAAAAAACCACAAAAGCCCAAGTAAAACCCCTCAATCCCTAAACATCTTCGGTCTTCCATCTTCTTCAAAAACCCCCTCTTCGCTTATCCATCTTCTTATCGCCTCTCGGCTTCTTCAACTTCAACAGTGAACATCCGAAATTGCTGGTTCTGCTAATTTGGGTAATGCTTTCAGTGTTGTTTTACTTGTAATTTTTACACTCTTCGTCCCCTCAATCCCCATTTTCTTATATTAATTGTTTTTCCGCTTCCCCCTATCTTTCTGTTGCTGTGAAATCCTCAAACTCTCATTTATTCTCTCTTTTTTCTTTTAAATCATATTGAATCCGTGCATGTTATTTATTATCTGATTTGAATTTACTAATTGGAGAGTCCATCTTAGACAAATATGCTATTTTTATAGTTCAACTATATGTTTTTAACTTTTTAAATTTACCTACTGAACATACCTTAGGAGTTTCTCGTCATCTCAAATATACCAGTAATTTGACTACCTTCTTTCAAATAGAATAAAAAAGATGCAAAGTAACGAATGCGGAGCCTGTGATGCGGAGGGAGCGGCAGTAAATTAAGTCGTGCAGCTCTCACATCTTCATCTGTCTTTTCCTCAATTTTCAAACTGAGCACTTCAGCAAGTTTCTCCTGAATAATTTTTATCTCTGCATCCTTAGAAACAACTACCATGGCAACCTCATCAAATAATTTATCTTTGAGTACTTGAGTCATTACTTCCTTCGCCATTGTCGTCTTACCTACCCCAGGCAGGCCACATATCCCAACTTTGCTGATATCAGTGTCCTACAGAGCTTTTATAATTTTCTCCTTAGTTGATATCCTTGTCTTCAAACGCTCAGAGCCATGGGAAGACAACAACTTTAGCGGTGCACGCTTGCCCACCTTTTCAAATTTAACTTTTAGGAGCTCATCAATTGCAGTAATCTTCTTTGTAGCATTCCTGCTCAGCAAGTAACGGGTCTTCAAATTTGGACACCCAAGGCATAGGCATCGCATTTCAGAATTTGTTGTGCTCTTCAATACTTCATCAGCCTCTATCTTTAAATCATCAACGTTTTTCAGCCATGCATCCACCTCTGATTTAATAACTAACGCATTTCTTTTTGCTTCATCCACTGAATCTTGCACATCACTTCTCTTATTTTCGAGATCTTGCACTTTAGTCCTCAAATTTTGAATGTTCCCATTGTAGCAAAACATGTACTTGAATTGGCGGGAAATTGCAACAATAGCGTAATCTTTAAGCTTCTCAACAAAGGGACGGGCAATGGCCTCCGCCATTATTAGAATCCCACATTGCTTGGGAAAATATAAATGATCAACTTAATAAGGTGAGGGCAATCTTCCCCTAATAAGTCGGTTTTATTAGGTGGAGTTAGGTCTAATATTCCTAACATGGTATCAGAGCTAGGCTCAATTATGCAATGTTGGGTGCCACCCAATATCGATTTGTTCACAGTTGTTTGGCATATGGTACACGCTGTGCGTGAGGGTGCGTATTAGAATCCCACATTGTTTGGGAAAATATAATTGATCCACTTAATAAGGTGATGACAATCATTCCCTAATAAACCGATTTTATTAGGTAGAGTTAGACTCAATATTCCTAACATGGTATCAGAGCCCATTATACTCCAACGAGCGATTCGATCTCGTTAAGACTCTAAAATGAGCATGTGGATTTCAAGATTGGTCTGCTCAAATGAGCCACCATCTTGCGGGGGCATGTTAAGGGATATATATCCCACATCGATAAATGATGTTGACCCAGACCAATTAATAAAGATCTTAGCCTACTCCTCTTAACAAAGTTGACCTTTTAAAATGGAACCGCAAATCTTAACATGGTATCAGAGTTAGGCCCAATTATGCAATGTTGGGTGCCACCCAATATCGATTTGTTCACAGTTGTTTGACATGATCCACGCTGTGCGTGAGGGGGCGTATTATAATCTCACATTGCTTGAGAAAATATAAATGATCCACTTAATAAGGTGAGGGCAATCCTCCCCTAATAAGCCGGTTTTATTAGGTGGAGTTATGCCCAATATTCCTAATAGCCGTTATGAACCTTTCTAGTCGGACGAGTTGAGTTATTACTTCCAAGCTCACCAAAGAGATATTACCAAAAGAATTGGAATTCTATCGACATCATGACAAAAAAATGTTAGTGGAACCTATTGAATTAAGAGTATGGAAATCACTAGGGCTATCAATGGATTGGAATCCGATCTGAATCCGACGAAATTAACGGGAGATGGGTTTAGGGTCTCAATCCAATAATCCGATCAAGATCCGAATCCGATAATCTGTTAATAAATGGATCAAATATGGATATATGTCAATCCGATCCGATTTATTATAAATAATTGAGCCAGTAAAATATTTTTATAGTATATTATTTGTCCATAAAATAAAGAAATGAGAAAATAAATAAATTTAGAATAAAAAAGTAATCAAATTCAAAACATAAAAAAGCTGAAAAATTTATAATTATTAAACATGTTTAAGAATTGGAAAATTTGAAGAAAAAAAAAGTTGATTTCAACCAATGTTTAAAAAATCAACTCGGGCATCGACCCAGAAGAGGAAGAGGGTTAAGGGTCAAAAAGTCGAACCGAGGTCGAACATGTATCGAACATATTGTTAAATTGAATAAATAACTATACACATAAATGTAAAATATTTTAAAAACAATAGATTTTTTAAATTTTAGTTTACTAATTTAAAATAAATAAACATCTATATTTTTTAGTTAAATTTATTTTACAAGTTCAAAAACTAATACTTAATATGTAACAAATAATTTGATTTGTTAATGAAAATAATGAAATAAAATATTTATATTTAGAATTGAAATTCCATTTTACCTTATCCCACGTCGAATGTTAATATAAAACTAGAAAAAGATCACTCATTTAAAAAGGAATATTATGATGGTAGAAGTCACTATTGGGTTTGCTAGTAAAAACATATGGGTCTCAAGTTAGTTCAAATTTTTTTAAAGAACATAAAATCATTTTATTTGGAAAAATCGGATCTGATTTTTCGGTTTATGGTTAATTGGCTGGTTTAACGGTTTATTTGACGATTTTTGATTTTTCGTTTAATGTATGATGATTTAATTCCAACATTTATTTTTTTCCTAATTTTTATTAATTTCGAATCGGAATATCGGATCGGATATCTAATTACATAGCAAATCAGATATGAATTTTAACAATCAAATATATGTTGGATTGTTAGATCGAATAATTTTTTAATCGGATTGGATCAGATCGGATCGAGTATAGGCATATCAATCCATTTACAACCCTAAAAATCACACGAGCATAGCCCGGCTCCTATGTAAAAATTCATGTATATTTTTCTCCTTATTAGTCTATTGTCCGTGCAATGCTCGGACAATGTTATTTCGAAGGGAATATTAGCGTTTTAAAAAAAAATATTTATCTCATTTTTTGGTAGATTCTTCTTAAGCATTTAATGCATAATGTAGCATTTTTTTCATGCACTCGCTTTTCCAGAATTAAGAATTATAGTTACTGAACTTTATTATCAAACGTTATGAAAATAGGAATTAATAACGAAAGAACATAATATTAATTGAATGACAAATGGAACCCAATAACATTAAAGAATTGCAAAAAAAATTGTAATCTTAGATAACAAAAATCATGAAGGTAATAAAAGCACATTCTTCCTCCCCTCCTCTCTTCGCATGAGACATAATGTAAAATTTATTTTATATCTTACCAGCAAGTACGAATGTGAGCTAAATAAAAGAACTCTTGACATTTTTTCGTGTTAATTTGAGAAAATGTATTTACTAACGTAGTGATGAACTATGCTAAATTTACATGTGCTTTCGAAAATACTTTCAAGATTAGTAAATTCGGGCTCTTCATTACCAGTTTGCAGAGAATTCACGAGGACAATAAATATACCACTTATCTGAATAAAATAGAAAATATTTTATTAGTCAAACAACTAAAAAATAATAATAATAATACTAACTGTAGCACAATGCGAAATAAAATTGATGAATAAAAGTCATAAAACTCTAGTATATAATATTTATAAAATGCATAAATTTAAAGTCAAGTAACACAATTGTAAAATTCAATTCAATATTAATTAATATTGAAGTCGCTGACTCAAATATTGATGAAATGAAATCTGAAAAAAATTAAAAATATTTTTATATGCTATATTATCAACAAATAAAGACTAATTAAACATTATCGAATAAAACTAAATTTCTAGAAGAGAATAAATTCTTACCTTTTCACCCGAGCAAAACGAAGAGAAGAAAATTCGAGAAATGGATACCAATCAGACCTTGCACAATTTTAACGAACGAAAATAAGATTAAAGTAAAAATATGTACAAAAAGTTGGAGCCAAATTTTTGTTTACTAATGAGAATAATAAAGTTTATCTCACTACTTCAGGAACAATAAGAAATTAAGTGTGTGAGTTCAATTAAAGTTGAGAATTTTAATATTTTTAATTTGACAACGATATCTTACAACCTAAAAAAACTTGGAAACAATTCAATATTTGATAGAATCATAAATGACTAAAAATATGACAAGTAAAGAAAATTATAATAAATAAAAATAAATAATCGAAGTATATGAAGGAAATTGAATAAGTTACATAGTTATTGATTGAATTGACAAGTGGCGCCTCTCATGGGTGTTCGGGAGCAACGCCCCCGACGGGGATCGACCTGCCTGGTCAGGTCGCGGGAGTCGAGGGGGCAGCGCCCTTCAATTCATTATATGTATATATATGGAATGAAGTAAAAAACGTACAAAGAAAAGAAAAAACTGAAGGTAAAAAAAATATATTGTATGTAATGAATATATTGTATATATGTATTTAAATAATATTTTGATTAATTGAATTGCATTTTGATTTAAAAAAAAAAAAAAAGACTCCACGTGCGTGTTTCTCCCCGTGCCCGCACGGGGATATAGAATAATTTTATTTTATTTTCCTTCTTCCTAGCTTAAGTGAAGAAAGTAATTTTTTCCATTTTTAGATTAAATTATTTATCATCAAACAAACATTCTTTTAATACAAAATTTTACTTGAATAGGATTAAAAAAAAAACGCTACAAACAATGTTTCCCCCTTGATCCCTGCGACCTGACCGGGCAGATTGATCCCCGTCGAGGCGTTGCCCCCGAACCCCCACGAAGGGGCGCTGCCCCCTCGGCCCCCGCCACCTGATCGGGCAAGTCGATCCCCGTCGGGGGCAATATCTTCGAGCCACTCAAATAACGTCACTCGTCAATTCGATTAAAAAAATATGCAACGTACTTCATATACTTTGATTTGTTGTTTTTATTATTATTTTCATTAATTGTTATATTTTTAATCAACAGTCAAGAACTGTGTAGTTTTTATATTTTGTATTCAACATAACCGGCTACGTTAATTTAATTTGTCTGGGATGAATCTAATTGATTCAAATAATCAATTATTTTGTCTTTCTCAAAAAGTCTATAATCACTTTTATGACCTCCATCAGCCTATTTTTTTACCAAAGAAGATTCTTCTTTTTCTGCCTTTTTCAGGGGATTTCTTATAAGAGGGAGAATAAATTAGGAAAAGAAAATACGTCAGAATGAATAGTAAACTGCAGATTGCCTCTTTTAATAGAATATGGATGTTTTCGAAAACGTCTTGCAGCGCTCTAGACCCTCCTAATAGTGGGAACCGGGTTGGGGTCGTTTTCAGGACAATTGAATTTTTTTTTGTAGTTTAAAGCAGTCTACCGAACAATTGAATTTTTTTTTTCCTGTTTTTGCGTTTCAATTGTTTTAATTAAGTGGATGTCCATTTTAGTATTTTTTTTACTTAAAAATTAGGGTTTCCAGTATTTAAATGATGTTTGTTTCATGAATAATAGAATTTCGTTTTTTGAGGCTATTAAAAAATACAGATTAATCGGGGAAAAAAATAATTCATTACTCCCCGTGCTCGTACGTTTTCTGGCTGTTTTTTTTAACCTTTTCTCTCTCCGTGCGCACACTAAAATTGACTTTTCCTTTTTTTTTTTTTTTTTGTCTATAATGCCCTTTTATTTTGATAAACTGTTGATGGAAATTGTTTCACAAATCAATGGTTAAGGATAGGGATGAAATTGATTAAAAAAAACATGAAATGGACAGTAAACGAGGGATTGCCTCTTTTAATAGAAAAAGGGAATTATGAGTGGATGATATGTTAGGGAAAATTTACTAGGCTTAATTGAGAGAAAATCATTGGATATGAACAGTTCATAAGCAAAGATAATGGATAATTGTGATCGTTAATTTGACGGATAATTCCTAGAAACTTATTGGACTCTATAATATCTAAAGAATTATATTAATTACGAGTGAAATAAAATTAATATTCAAGAACTAATTGTTAGACTTCGATTGAAAAAGACGACATGAGTTCTGTAAAGAATTGAGTTCGATCCAATTGTGGCTAAAGTAAATATAGTGGAGTATGATCAAACTTATAAGATCTACAAGAAGTATCAGCCGTCTAAAGAGGGGAAGGGTTGATAACCATAGGATGTATTGCACTTAACATATAGTGTGTTCAAAATTACGTTTTACTTACAACACTCGCTACAGTGTAATAAAAACACCGTTTGCTAAAAAAATGTCGAACAACTTGATACTATGTAACAATATATTGTTGGAAAATTCTAACATAATTGGGCCACACGTAACGTATTAAAATGTGTGGTGCTATTATTTAAAGTTTATTAGTCAATTAAAGTGATCCAATAAAGATAAATTTTGACTATTGGGTATTAGGTTTCATGGAATTAAAGTGTAGAGACCGGATGTTTGTTTCAAATTGATGGGGGGCTGATTTGAAGCAAATGAAAGATAATGACATTTCATTATCTTATTCTTATTATAGGGATTATGGTCCCCAATGGTGAGTGTGGATTATTCTTCTCATCTACATCCTCATCAATAGAGAGAATTCAAGAGAATGCCACAAATCACTTGGAAGATCGTGATCCATTCAGGCAAAGAATCAGAAATTTATGGATCAATGTATATTTTATTTTCTATTGGTTTCTTGAATTTCAACATGGAGTTCAAATTTAAAGTTTAAACGAGAAATGATTTGATTATAGTATTTAGATTAAATCTATAATCCCTTATGCATTTTCTATCAAATGGTATCAAAGTCACTTCATCGTTGAAATCTTTGAGAAATTGAGATTTTAATAATTCTGAATCCTGGGTTATTGGAATTTGGCATGTTATTATATGGAAATTAGTTTTGCTCCATTCGTTAGACACGTGTGGATCATCTGATTAATTAGGATATCCAATTGCTAGAAATTATGATTTCATGTGGGTTTTCAGTGCAAGTCGGCGCTGCCATTGAAAGTTAATTAACAACTTTTTGTGGGTTTTTCAAGGCACTGTACAAGTTGTATTAGGGAGTGATTAATTAAGGTTAATAATGCAAAAGGTTTTAGGCTTTGAAAAGGATGCTGCAGCTTCTTTCTATTTTCTTTCAGATTTCAGTTATATTAAGTTTTTCCAGATTTGTTGAAATCTGATATCAAGTTTTATAAAAAACAATAAAAAGAAAAAAAAAATTGGAGTTGTCGCCACCGTCGACCGATGGCAGCGTGCGCTGTTGGAACGCTGTTCCACCAGTGTTGTTGCTGGTCGGGGGGGTGCCCCTTTCCCCGGCCAGATTGTGACTTGGCGGCGCCGGCCGGCGTCGCCTATGGAGGAAGATGAAAGGTTTTCTTTTCGTTTAAAGTTTTCAGTTTCTACCGTTCGGAAGATTAAGGGGCGGGGGGCTTGGGTTGAAAATTTGAAGTTTTGGGGTCCTTGGTTGCAATTTAAATTAGGGTTAAATGTTTAAAATTTTAACCCCTAAAGTTTAAAGTTTTGGTATTGCAGCCCCTAAAGTTTAAAATTCATCCAATTGGGCCTTTTAAATTCTGGGTTTAATAATTCAACCCCCTGAAGTTTTGAAATTAATTAATTTGGGCCATTAAAGTTCTGAATTTTATAATTAAGCCCCCGAATGTTCATAATTGGTTTAAATTGGCCCTTAAAGTTTCTAATAATTGATTTTTGACTTCTATACTTTCCACTAATTTATTAATTGACCCATAAAGTTTTGAACTGTTAAGTTTTGGGTCCCTAAAGTTTTCAATTATTAATTATTGGTCCCTTAAATTTTGAATTAATTAATTTTGACCCCTAAAGTATTGAATTATTAACCCTTAGGCCCTTAAAGTTTCAAGATAAATACAATTAAGTATTCCGTTTTTCAAATTTTGGTATAAATGACTCATTTGAGTATATAATATTCAAAAGTGAATTGATTGAAGCAATATGTTGTCAAAGCAATCTCTCTTGTGGAAATTAATTAATTTAGAATATTAGAAGGAATTCATGTGTATACTTGTTCATGCGAATATTAGCTGGCCCAAAGGAAGGTTAATATTTGGCCGAATTGTATGCACACTTGTGGTGGTAAACGTGTGACAATTATAAGGTTTTCATGTGAATAATAAATCAATCCAAAGATGAGTTTATTATTTGACATGATTTATTGTCAATGTTTGATCACTACATCAAGAGTACCACTGACAGTTAATATTACTGTCCAAATACTTGATATTAATGATGTGCTAGGTATCTTGAGATGGGACGTACTATTATTTGAATAACTTAATTATTTATACGGATTCCAATGTGAACATGTTAATTGAGAATAAGTTCTCTATTCAGTTAATCCATTCACTTCTGCTATATCTGTCAACATCAACTCAATTCCAATGCTAAATAGAACAAATTTCAAGTATTGGAAAGAGAACATATTAATTGTTCTTGGCTGCAAAGATCTAGATCATGCGTTTCGGATTGAGCAACCCATTTCTCTTACGGAAGAAAGTTCATCTGATGGAAAATGGAACTTTGAGAAGTGGGATCGCTCAAATCGCATAATGATCATTAAGCGCGGCATTCCGGAAGCCTTTGGAGGCACAGTATCTGAAGAAGTAACTAATGCCAGTGATTTCTTGCCGAAATGAGAAACGTTTTGCGAAAAACGATAAGGCTGAAACAAGCACGCTTTTGCAAAGCTTGATTTCAATAAAGTATAAAGGCAAAGGAAACATAAGGGAGTACATCATGAAGATGTCTCACATTGCTTCTAAGCTTAAGGCACTAAAACTCGAGCTATCTGATGACTTGCTCTTACATTTGGTATTGATTACGCTTCTTGCACAATTCTGCTGATTAAGGGCAATTACAACTGTCAAAAGAGGAAAGTGAACTCTTAATGAGCTCATTTCCGGATTATGTGCAAGAAAAGAAATGCTAAAGCAAAATAAAACTAGCATTACTCACTTGGCAAGTACTTCTAAGGATAATAAAGAATAACAAAGTTGCATTCGATTCGGTTTCAAATAAATAGCAAAAGCCTAAAAATGATAAATTAAGCTGTAACTTTTGTGAAAATCTGGGATATATAAAGAGAGATTGTACTAAATATCACGCTTGGCGTGTAAAGAAAAGTACACTTCTCATTTTGGTTTGTTTTGAGGTAAATTTAATGTCAATACCTAGACACACTTGGTGACTATATTTCGGTACTACTATTCAAATAAGTGTGTATATGCGGGGTTGTCTGATCTACTAAAATCAATTGATGCTGAAAGATTCATCTATGTGGGGTGATGACAAAGCAATTAATGTTTAGGCTATATGGACTTTATGTTATCATTAAAGGCTGGTTATTATTTAAATTTGAAATAGACATTTGCGGTACCGTCTTTTGGACGGAATTTGGTTTCTATTTCTACATTGGACAAATTTGGTTGTTCTTGTTCAATTTGAAATAGTCAGGTTGATCTCTTTCTGATAACCTATATCAGGTTAATACAGTTGCCTCTTATAAAGAAATCTTATATGTGAATCCGCATGGTATTGAACATAAATTAACCAATGAAAATTATGATTTGTTTTGGCACAAGCGATAAGGTCACTTCTCTCAAAAGAGAATGAAAAATCTTATGTTAGAAGGAATTCCCGATTCCCTTAATTTTTTAGACTTAAGTGTCTGTATCAATTACATTAAGGAAAAATAAACAAACATAAGGAGATTAAGTGCCATATGACTTCGGACGTCTTAGAACTATGGACCACTTCCTTCAGTTTCTTGGAATGATTAACAATTATTTATTAAGTTCATAGACGAATTTTCTCACTATGGCTACCTATATCTCATTTATGAGGAATCTCAAATATTGGACATGTTCAAGGCATACAAGACTAAGATTGAAAATCAACTCAGTAAAAGAATTCAGTAAGTCGATCTTACCATAGTGGTGAATACTATGATAGTTATGATGAATCAGGAGAACAACGTCCATTGCCTTTTGCTAAAATTTCTAGAGGAATGTGAAATCATTCCACAGTACATCAGGATCTTTCTAGTAAAGATCAGTAAAGACTGCAGCTTAAATTCTGAACACAGTTCCAAATAAAGCAATTTTTTAAGGGGTTACAATATTTTTAAAAATCTCACTATCAAGTCAGTTTTCAAACGGGAAATGTTCGGTTCCTTGAGGATGTAGAGTTTGCGGGGGTAGATAATGTTATAAGGTTTGTTTTGAATGAAGAATATGTATATAATTCTTCTGTGCAATTGACAATGATCAGGTTCAAGGACAAATTCTTGCTCCAGATCTTGTTCAAGAAGCAATTTCGGATCAAGACTTCATTACATAATCCCCTATATACAATCAAGAGATTGTTCCAGGAATTCAAACTCAACAACCTCAAGTACAAAGTTATTAAGGAAATTCACCATAAAAGGGAGAAAGACAATCCTGGATGAATATATTGTTAAAGAGATTAAAATTTCCCTATTTGAAAATGTAAAAAATATAAAATAAATAAATAAAATCCACTATGCATTTTATACGATGTAGCACGATGCCTTTTAAAATATTATGTTAGAATTTTGATGTGACCCGAATTCCTTTGTTCATGTTTAAAGTATTGAAGAATTCCAATTGAAGTGCACTTCAATGAGAATTCAAATTTGGAATGCTATTGAAATTCTACATCAAGTTGAAGGTCTATTTTTGGATGTCCATTGAGAGTTGGAAATTGGTATTGGACTTGAAGAAGAGTTCGGAATAGAGAAAAACACTTTGGTACATTTTTGGAGGATTTCTGGCCGAGACCGCGACGCCGGCACCGCCCATCTTATGCATATTTTCCGTGTTTTTCATTTCTACTTCATTTTAAACTCGATTTTTTGACATTCTATTTCATCAACAACTCTACCAAGAGGGTTTGGACGTCTTCTATATGTTCCCTATAAATAGTATGATCTTATGTACAATTTTGAAGTGTGAGAAAATATATTACTAGAATGATAGGATCCATTGTAATTTTCTTCATTTCTCTTTTATTATTGAGTCAATAAAATTTCTTAATTTTTCTGCCATATTTTTGTCTTCTTTTATTCTTTTGATTGATATAATACTTCATTATTTGTCATATAATTTCAACAATTCATTTTGGTGGTTGATTTCATCAAGTGGTATTCAAACAATACATAATTCTTGTATTTCCAACATTGCTAACAGCGATCTGGGCATATTAATATTTCTTCTACCAAAAGATATTTTGGTTGTTTCACAACATATTAAAATATTTTAAAATCTATCAAAAATTGAATTACTAGACACAACGATCTTTTATTAATTTTCTACCAAAAGATATATATATGTACATATACTAGCTTGAATGTTTTTTCTTTTTTAGTTGATAATTGTTATTAATAAATTTTTCAGAGAGAATTTCTCTATCTTTTGTACAATTTTCATTATTTAAATTTTGAATCAACGAGTTTTAAAGTGTTAATCATCTTCCTCACATTTCTGTTATATATGTTGGTATTGAAGCTTCAGCTATGTTCCTTGTTGAGATGGAATCAATGAGACAATCAACTTTCTATGTTGAGATAAAAGAATTTTGGTAATTGCTATTTCAACCCCATAATTTTTGACAAGAAGGTTCATGAAGAGTTTAACGAATTTTGATTCGGGCAACAAAAATGTGTGCCAATGTTCGATGAGGAAGTTGAAGTTGATATGTTTTTTAGTTTAGGTGACGAAGATTATGACATTCCCATAGTTTTTGTTAGGTCTAAAGTGTTGGCAAGTTTCATGTCCAAAATTTTATTTAATAGAGTTATAATTATGGTTGAGTTGTTGGGGGTTTGGAGTGCCTCTAGAAGGAATCAAAGTTGATTCAAAAAGATCAAATCGAGGTAAAACAAGCTCGAAGACCACTAGAGGCCCCTTGAGCGGTTTTGGGAGAAGTCAATCGCTCGCTAGGCGCTTACTTTCTGCTCGAGCTGTCATGTCGTTTGGCCAAACTCTAGATCCCGATTTTTAACTTTTTTATAATCCCAAACAACCTCAAACTCTTTATAATATCAATACCCAAGGTAAAATCCATTCCAACTTTGTGTTGAGCCATTATTCATTGAAGAGAACATCATATTGAAGATCAAACATTGATTCTATATTTCCCTTTCTTCAACCACAAGATTAAAACACTAAAAGATCAAAAATACAAAATTGTCTACCAAATATTCTTCAGAGTTTTGAAGATCCTAAGAGGTGATTGAAGTTTCAAATAGTGAAGAAGGAGATCGTTCTTGATGATCCACGAGGACAAAATAGGTTCAGAGGTTATGGAGTTGGTTCTAAAGCGTACAACCGATGAGTTTTTTGGTGAATAAACTAAGTGCAGTGCTTAGGAGATCATTACACACACATATGGGTTAATTAGAACAATTAGGATTTAGAGTTAAATTAAGATATCGAACGAACCCTCTAACAGAAGAAGAAATTTCATCTTTAGACATCACTATATATAAAAAAAAAAAATTGAACAAAATTATAGCAAAATTTGATGAGTGTGTGTTTGAACTAGATAAATATAGGATTTAGATTTAAAGGAAGATCTCGAACGAACCCTCTAACGGAAGAAGAAATATCATCTTTAGATATCATTCTGAGGCAAAAAAAAAAAAACAAAATTGAACAAAATTATAGCAAAATTTGAATATTAATGCTCTTTGTGTGTGTGTGTGATCAAAAACAAGAATTTGCTAAAAATAGTTAAGTCACTAAAATAGCTCTTATAACTTCACTGAAAACAAAAAAAAATATTGAAACACGAAATTACATTACAGAAAAATAGTTAAATCCCTAGATAGTGCCGCAGTGGGATGGAGAGAATCGATGGAGGTTGGTGGAAGGGTAGGGAATTGGATAGAGAAGAAGAACCATTTTTTTCTATTTTAAATCATTTTCTTAATTTTTTATACTTTTAATTTTAATTCTATTTTTAATTATTTTGGTGGTGGTGGTGGTGGTGGTGCATGGTGAGTGTAGGGGTACGAGTAGGAGTAGGGGTAGGAATAAGTGGAGTTAATTGGAAAGATGAAATATTTTTGTTTTATTAGTATATTTTAAATTGTGTTAAGTGAGAAGAGTCTTTTGTATTTAAAAAAATAAAAATTGAAAATCTAGCTTGCAATTATTTTTTTCTATTCTATTTATTAATTTAAAAAGAGAGGTAAATTAGTGATTTTACAATTTTTTATAAAGAAAATAGATGACAAGGATCTTTTGTGTAATGAATGCAAACAATTGGATCTTTTAAGAAAAAGCATTTTTTATGGAGAATTTTGGCAAGAATGTGATGTTTATATGATATGCTTTGATTGCATAGTATAGAAGTGAATGAAACCATCACATAGGGGTCCAATTTATAAGAGTTGATGGGTTTCAACCGGATAGACACGATCCAAAAATCAACATGTTTCAAGACAAGTTGCACATGTTGACTGTCGCTCATTTGGCGCCAAGCCGTCACTCGAGTGCGCATTTCAGAGCCTCGCCTCTCAAGGGCGCCGGTCGCCACTCTAGTGGTGATGTCAAGTACATAATTTTTAATTCAAAACTCATGTTTTTCAACTATAATTAATTCACTAATCTTTCATTCATCCAGAAATAGTTTTCAACATCCAAATATATCAAACTCATCTATTCGACGAGCAGAAAATGATCGACCCATTTCTCACCAAATTCGAGTAGCGGAGCCATCCAAATATTTGGTCAAAGATTGATAAAAATCAAATTTTCAACTATTTTTCCAACATCAGATTCCACTTGGATTAACTTTTTCTTGATCTAGAATTCATGGTAAATTTATACAACACTAAGAAAAAATTAAACGAAGTAAACTGAAATAAATTTGCATGATAGACATAAATACCTTCGTTCTGTGGATCAACCAGCTGTGGACTAGTTGAGAAAATAGCTACCGCAGAAATTTCAAAAATATACAGAAATCTGGTCGATGGAATTCAAGAAACTATTTCATTATTATATCCATAATGAATAATTTTAATATGTGGAGAAAATAATGCAACTGATCAGTTTCATTACCAGAAGCTTGATGATGAATAGAAAATTTTCTTGAGATTCAATTCTTTTTGCGATAATTGATTGTGTTTCCTGTTCCTTTCATTGCATGATTTCTTAAACTGACTAAGAAAGAGAAAGCAAAGAGCAACAAGTGAAGCTTCGGAGAGAGTAGATGATTAATCAGAAGTTTCACAAATTGAAAGGGAAGATGAATTTGCTATGATATTGGGCATTGGAATAGAGCTATATATTGTCTCAACCAGAAGGGCTAAGTACACCATGTTAGAAATCAATCAATCCGTTGGTTTAGTTTAAAATTTAAATCTAACCCTCCATTTGTAAAGAATAATCAATCTTTTTTTTCTTTTTTACAAACCTTTCCCTTTTCTTTTAATTCTTGGAGTAGTAGTAATGTATAACAAGGATTGGATACTATTTGGGAACCACCCAAGACAAGAACCAAAGTGACATTTTTTGATACAATTCTAATTAAAATTTTAGAACCAAGAGCTGGACAGTTGTCGCCTAATTCTCAATTTTAACTACGGAATGAAGTTATAATTTAATAGTAATGTATTTCCTTATATTTTCTATTAAACTAATCATTGATTAAATTGCATTTTGAAAATTAAAAGAACAAATGAATGATTGATTCCAATATTACTACAACTTGTTACTCAATAACACTTATTGTTTGGCCCCCAATTTGTAATAACGATTGATGTGAGAATGTGTATTAGAAAAAATAATAAACAGTTTTAGATTTGTGTATAATATTATTTTATTTGGAGAATATGTGTTTAAAATTAATAAAGATAATTTTTAAAAAATTTAACGAGGGCGGCTAAGCCTCCATTTGGTAGCCATTTCCAATTCATTTAGGCTCCGTTTGCTTGCAAAGGTGTAATTTAGGTGGGAAGAAAATGAATTATAGGGAATTGAATTGTCTAGAATTTGTTTTACTGAAAATTTTAATTAATTATGTTTGATTGGTATAATTTTCCACCTGAAAATTGTTGAAAATTTGGTATTCGTTTGATTTTTTTTCCCCATAAAAATTGTTCATTAAAGTGATAATTTTTTTACCATTAAATCTAGAATTTGTTCCAATTTTCAAAAAAATTATTATACCGAATACCATTTGTTTGACTTTATTTTGTAAGGAAATTATCAATAAAAGCAATAATCTTTTTTTTTTTACAATTGGGGATAAATTTTGTTCTTATTACCAAAAAAATAAAAAATAAAAGATAGAAAACAAAAAACCACCTAAAAGGTAGAAAAACCAATTCATCAATTTCGTGGAAAATTGGTCATGTGATGACAAAGTTAGAAAAGTAAATTCCATGAAAAACATTTGCCATAAAAAAGCTCAAAAGTGATATATGGAATTGAAATTCCATTTTTTATGTAAAACAATGGTCTATCAAACAGATTCTTATAGATGTTATAAAAATGAATGAGTCGAAACGCAGAGCATTGGATTCTCTGGCAAGAAATCCGTTCAATTCGATACTCCCCGTCCCCGAATAGGGCGGGGATTACCCACCTAATCGGGTAAATGGAGCGAGGACGCGACGAGAGTCATTATCTCGAAGTGGGTATATGGGGCACCATGTGTCAATTATGGACACCATTATGATGCCCATATATACACTAATCATAATTCTTTTCCCTTTTACCTAGATGCCTCTAACTACCAATTTTTATTTTTTATTTTTTTTTTTGGAATTGAATGAAGGGGGTTGGTGTGTAAAAGGGTAAAAAGGGCAAGTGGTTACCGTCGAATTTTAATTAATTGAAGGTTCTAAGTTCTAACAACAAAGGACTGTTATACGTGAATTTTGAAAAATCTACATCAAGTTTTTTCCACGTGTCTCCAACTACCCATTTTTTGGAATTGATTGAACGTGGGTGGTGTGTGGAGGGGTAAAAAAAAGGGCAAGTGGTGAATTAAAGGATTTTCATTGTGCAATACAAGCACGTGTCTTTCTTTTGCAAATAATCTCTAAAAGTGGGCAAAAAATTGTGGAACAAATAGGCGTTAAATGAATGAGTCGAAACGCAGAGCATTGGATGAATGGATTCTCTGGCAAGAAATCCGTTCGAATCGATACTCTCCATCCCGAATGGGGCGGGGATTACCCACCTAATCGGGGTAAATGAAGCGAGGGCGCGACAAGGGTCATTACTTCGAAGCGGCTATAGGGCAGGTACGAGAAACATAGTCTCCGCCCCTCTAACACTCTTGTTTAAAATTAATTTCAAATTTAAATTTTTTATTGAAATAAATTTATCATCATTTTTAAAGAGAACATAAGTTGCTTTTAACAAATTAGTAGAAAAGTAATAATATTTAATAACTAAAAACATAAAAAAATAAAAGCAAAAATTAAAATAAAGAAAAAATAAATGGAGCAATAAATGGGACAAGAGATTTGGCCCGCCTCGCCTAGATCCTGCCCTGTCCCACGAACTGAGTATGAGGATGGGATAAAGTAACAAAAATATCAGACGGGATGGGGATAATAATGATTTGTGTGTAATTTTATTTTATTTGGAGAATGTGTAGTTAAAATTAATAAAGAAAAAAATTCGATAAATAATTATGTACACGTATCATTAATGGGTAGTTGGAGGAATGTGGGTAAAAGGGAAAAAACATTAAAGCAGATTTTTCAAAAATCGCATGCAACCGTCCTCTGTTGTCGAATCTTCAATCAATTAAAATTGGATTGTTCTGTGCAACGGGCAAATAATCTCTAAAAATGGGCAAAAAATATGGAAATATATGGTTAAAAAAAAAGTTACTGATGTGATGAAAAATATTATTTTATTAAAAAATATATGATTAAAAATAAGTAAAAGAATGAAAATAATAAAAAAAAATAATGTGACTCCAAACAGGGACTGAGTTGAAACACAGAGCATTGGATTCTCAAGTAGTGCGCCTCACAGTAATGGCCTACCACTTTTGACTTGGCCAATAAAGTGCACTTGTCCCTCGTTAGTTACCGACAAAGGTGAATCAGCTTAAGGAACAATCCTTTTCATTTCATCTTTTAGAGGGTATTGTAATTTTTTTTTTTTTCATTCATTTATGCAAAAGAAGGTCAATTGTGTTCAGCTTGGTTCGGTGGTTGTATGATTGGTGACATTTTATTATTAAAATATGTAAATAAGAGGAAAAAAATTAAAGAAAAATAAAGAATCAATTACAACTATAGTCTCAATTTTTTGTAAAATGTGCAAACGCAATAGGAGTGTGTATTCGTTATTTCACAATTTTTATTGAGAAATTGGATGAAAATGATGGGTTGCACTATTTAATGTGCAATTAAGGGTGAAAATGTCAAAAAATGAAATGCAAGTGATGTTTTCAGAATAACAGTGAAATATATGAACAGTATGTGCTAATTACCCTTGTAATGATTTATTTGGAACTCGTTTGCACTTTTTTAAAAAAATGGGACTACGATTGCAATCAATTACTTATGTTTCTTTTTGTTTTATTTAAATAAAATGGTATGTTCGTCATTTCACAGCTTTTAATTGATCTTTTGTGCGATGAAATGTGAAAATGTCAAAAATATTAAAGGTTAGGATGTTTTTCTCAATAATAGTGAAAGGTAATGACGTTTTTCTCAACAACAGTAAAAGGCAAGGATGTTATGTACCTTTTTTTTTAATGAATTGATAGATGGGAAAAAACGTACTTATGTTGTAAATGGTAAGTTTATTAGTGAATGACAATTGTACCTTTGCAATCCTAAAAATTATTATCGTAGTATCCGTACATTTTCTATATATATAGGACTTTGGTTCTAATTATAATACACACAAATCTATTGACATAAATTATTTCTTCTCTCTTTTTTTTTTTTTTGTAACACGCGTTATGAGCACGATTCTCTCAAAATCAAAATAAATTAGTTAGAATGTAACGATTTTTTTTATAAAGATAATTATCTATCACGTGTACCAAAATTAATTTGATGACACGTGAACTTCTTTAATACACATGTGCATGAATTATTTTTGCTTCCCAACACAAGCATTAGCCTCACATATTTATAAAAATATTTGCCATTCATATAATTTTGTATGCATATCCGCACTCAATTCTCCCTCTTTTTTTTTTTTTTTTTTTTTATGCATATTAATACTCAATTCAGCGAGCTTGTAATCCAAGTGGGGTCCGAAGTGAATGTCCAATTAATGTTTGTATACAGGCTGAATTCTCTATTTTTCACTATTATTTGTGACAATTAATTTTTGTTTAATATGTCATGGTTAAAAATGGTCCCATATGAACAGGGGCGGATCGAGACCAATTTTCTTGTGGGGTCAAAAATGAGATTTAAAAAATGTTTAGGTTAAAAAAAATAAAATTGTGAAGTCATCTGACCCCACGTGGATCCGCCCCTGCATATGAACATTGTCAACATCGAAATAAAAGAAGAATATGATAAAAGTAAGTTCCTCATTTTTTCTCCAACGAAAAACGTCTTTAAGTAGACAACGTGAAAACACCACCAATCCCAATTTTGTTCAAAGTAATCGACAATCCAAAAACCTAGAAATTCCAAAACATAGCATGTGGTGTAGTTAAGGTAATATCAGCAAGACAACTTCAAATTAGTCTGGTTTTCTATATTAATCCTTTTCAGAATAATCCTGAATCTTCACCTTCCTTACCCTACAACGCTCTTTGGCACCAGATCCGAATGAATCCATATCATAGTTTCCACTACGCTTTTCGTTTCCATATTTGTACAGCTGACACGCAGTGTATGTTTTGGGAAGTTATTTGCCACCTCTTGAATCTTCCCATTGATGGTGCACTCCACGTACCTCGTCGAGTATGTTAAGGGATATATATCCCACAACGATAAATGATGTTGACACAGATCAATTAATAAAGATATTGTGCTACTCTTTTTAATAAGGTTGACCTTTTAAGATGGAATTTCAAATCTCTACAGAGTACACATCGCAATCATGCCTGCATATATGTAATCACGTTTTGAAAAGATATGTGTTATCATATGTTATATCTTCATCTCGCGTTTATTTGTTATTGATTGTTCACAGTTATTATTTGCTTCTACTTGGGTTTTTTTTTTTTTTTTAGCCCTAGTGAGTACATGGAGAATGTATGGTATGTTTTTTGGGTCCAAAACACGAGGTAAGGTATGTGATCCAAATTTTATTGGTTGTCTTGATTATACAAGTATTAACTTTGTATTTTTTGATTGCTTGCAGGTTGATTAGGTATCAATGTAGAGATTTGTAGAGTTTTGATACCCAATGAATATCAGACTACGATATAAATATCTGAATATGATCTTACAGACGTCGGCCAATAGTGAATTGATTTCCAACATCGAAGTCCAAAGGCTCGATCCGAAAACAACGTGAACCATTGGAAGTAACTTAAGAAATTAAAGCTACTCACAACCCATATATATTTACCTATTGGATGCATTTAAATCTTGGCTCATTTAACCCTTTTATTGGTACAACTAAAGGCTAACCTGTTGGGAACCTACTTAATCATGCGCAGCGGAAGAAAAAACAAATTTCGATTCCCAAACAAGGATCTACATTGTGTTTAGATAGAAACTGTGTTTAGAATAATACCTTGATGAATTCTGCAAACTCTTTTGTTGATTCACGAACTCCAATGATCACGATCTACAATCCAAACTGTCCAATTGTCCAGCCTCCAATGGTGATCCACACAGAGAATAAGAATGACGGCTAGGGTTTTCTTTTCTCGTGCTAGCAAGAATAATGAAAATTCCATCAGGTTTTTCAAACCCTAACAGCCTATTAATACAAGTCCAAACGGGCTGGCACATCTCTTAACTTAACCCGGTCCAACATTTAATTAATCAAATTAATTAAATCCGGTCCATGAATTAATTAATCCAATTAATTAATTCGGGCCTATTAATAAGCAACCAAATTAATTAATTATCCAACACTTGTCAATTAATTAATTGGTAAATCTCATTCTTCTGATTCTCTTTTGTGTGTGACCCATTAGGTTCCCGATCACGATGCCTAACGACGTAAATTATTATTTTGATCTAATCAAAACTGATAAATTAAAATACCCTTTTAATTTATCATCAATTTATATTCGTTGTCCCAAATTGACATCTAGCAATGTGTCGGGCAATACATGTGACGGGAAATATCACGTTGCGTGACAAAACCAAACTTGTTCGTTTACCGTGAAACTATAATCCTTCCGTCAATATGATCCGATCAATTACGAAATATGGACGTGTGTCAATCTCAATTATCGATCATATCTTTTATCCTACTGTTAAGTTAATGTAAGTCGAAAACTATTTTCCGACTTATGAGTTCACCTTGGCCAAGGATTTCATTGTCAACTTAACTGGATGAAATGTAGATCATAATCTCTTACTATCTAAGAGTGACGAATCATCTATTGATCATTCACAACATTCATATGATTCTTGACATACCCGAACGATGCCGTATTAGCGACCCTTGACAGAGCAACATCCGACATCACCAAAGCATGACTGTCCTTACATAAGGCACTATGATGACCTCAAGTCAAATGACCAATTCCACTACCGAATGTTAGAGATTAACCACTGACACTCAGATAGTTTTCCATGTGGAATCTCTCAGCGGGTCTCCAATGTTTTGTTCTATAACAAAACATTCACGTGTTCATTCAAGTGTCCCCACGCTTTAACTTGTAAGATCAACTACTTACTTCATAAGTAAGAAATGCCACACGTGATGGTCTATCCATAATAACGATATTCGTATCTCGTTATTACATACGACCACGAACGATTTAAGATTCAGTCATATGTAATTTGTATCTCACAATCACAACTCCTTGTGATTAACAAATCATCAAGACTTGAATCTACGGATTCTATTATTTAATTAATTAGAATATTAATTGAATTAAATAATAGATCTTGCCATAAATATGCATCGGTTATATATACATTAAAAGTGCTTATGTCCAAAGTTGATTGGACGTAGGGCATAACACTTACAAAACCTATTACTATATATATGTTACTTTTGCCCTAGCCATTTGTGTGTGATTTGTGCAAGAAAAAGAGACAAAAACGTGGCCATTGTGAGAGAGAAATCAACGGCCTGCTTTGGTGCCAAAAACGTATGGCTTCTTCCTTCATTTTGGTCTATCTTTGTGTGTCTTTCATAACCTTTTTTTGTGTCTTTGTGGCATGCAAATCAACACATTTATCTTGTCCTTTGCGGGTGAGATTGAGAAGCAATTGAGGTAAATATATTGATTTTGGATTGCAGCCGTTTGGATTGATTGTTTGGTAGAAAAAAAAAAAGGTTACGTGAAACTAAGCTCGAAAAACACCGTTTAGAAGATCTTGGAGCGAGCTTTCGCGACATTGTGGTAGGTCTTAAATCAAGATTGAAAGATGTTGAGGAAGTTTGATTTTTTAAAATCATTCGAAATCAATAGTGGATGAAGTTTGGGCGAAATTAATATACGTAAATTGGGTAAATGTGAGTGAAATTTGGGGAATTATGAAACATATCTGAGAGTTAATTGTGTGGAGTAATTGACGGTGTTGATCAAATATAGAATTAGGAGTTAAGTGAATTAGTTAATATCAAGTATACTAACTTTTTTCCAGTAAAAATAGGAATAATATAATTGTAATGTGAAAAATGAATATTTTAATTTAGATAGGTTGGTGATGTAATTTCCACTTGATGCGGGGGTGGGGGTGGAATTATAAGGCCTGTCGGTTAGGGAGGCCCAGCCCAAACCATCGCCTAAGTAGTGCATTTTGGACAATCTTGTCCAAGATGTAGATCTCATTAACAACCGGATTAAATATGTGGAAATTACAAAAAACCAGTTGTTTAAACTTCCTAATTTAAAATTCAGGTACAAGTTTTATCTAATCAAAAATCAGGTATGAATTAAATATTTAAATAATATTATAATACTAATATTTCAAACCCTAATTCATTTTCAATTCATATTTTCTCTCACTATTTTCTCTCACCCTCTCCTCACCCTCCATAATCGACCGTTGCCGCCTCCCTTCTCCTCTCCCCTCCCCTCCTCCCCCCTCCCCCCTCCCTCCATCTCCTCGCTGCTGGGAAAACCAGCAGCGAACCAGCAGCGTTCCCAGCAGCAATTTCTCCATCCATTTTGCGCTAGTGTGACGGGTCGAGGGTGGATCTGCGGTTTTAAAGGATGGTGGTGGATGTGGTTTTTAAGGTTTTTTTGTTCTCAATGGTGTAGGTGGATATGGAGATGTGGTGTGTGTGTGTGTTGTGGCCTGTGGTGTTGCTCGAAGATGTTTAGAGCGACGGGTGGTTTTTAGCAGTGGCGGAGTGGAGGTGTGTGGTGGTGTTGTGTCGGTGTGTGTTGGTGGTGGTGGTGGTGTTGACTGTTGATGCTGGTTGTAGTGGTAAATGCGGAGATGTTCTGATTGCAGACACACCATCGCAGCTTCGCTTGCGAGAACCGCCGTAGTATTGGTGACGGTGGTGTGGTGTGTGACCTCTATTTGGTGTGTGTGACCAATTACTTGGTTATGTAACCAAGTATTTGAGGGTATGTGACCAAATATTTGGTAATCTGTGACTGATTACTCAACTGTGACCCAAAATTTTAGTAATATGTGACTCAAAAATAATCTGTGACCAACCAGTTTTTGAAATATGTAACCGTGTGACCTATAAATTTTGATATGCGACCTATAAATTTTGATATATGACCAACTAAATTTGAAATATGTGACCAACGAAATAATTGTGACCTACAAAATATTTGAACTGTGACCGTAAAATAATATGTGACGTATAAAAATTATTATCCGTGACTGAAAAATAATATGTGACCAACTAAATTGTAAATATGTGACCAAAATGGTCGCCAGAATATTCGTCGGAATAATTGCCGGAATCAGAGCCGTCGTGGTAGGAACAGTCGCCGGAGAAGAGTGGTGGTCGGAATAGTCGCCGGAAAAGTAGGGATGGTGCAAGTAGGGTGGGTTTATTATATTATTAGGAAAAAAAAAAAAAAAAACCTGATTTTTGAATTGGTGTAAAGTATACACCTTATTTATGAATTTTTCCCATTAAGTATTTCAATTCTTACTAAAATTTCCAAATGTTGTCCAAATCGGCGAATATGTCCAAGTTGCCAATGAACTTATAAAATGTCATCTCACACATCTTTTCGTTGCCTAATGTTTTAAAAATTATCGTACTATATTGTATGGTAGATGAAATAAGATAATGTTCTAGTAACTTTCTCAGGTCCGTTAAGATTTTAAAATGATGAAAGTGGGATAACTATACTAAGTTTAGTAACAATTCGAAGAACTTTTTATGTACAATAAAATTTAAATAAATTTAGGAAAATCAGAAAGATCAATCTACTGAACAAAAGATCCAACCTCAATAAACCATAATCTTAAAAGTCCGGCTTGTTTTGTGCACAATATTATAGCATTCAACGTCATTTCAACTATCCTAATAAATGGAATTTTTTATTTGGCCCCTGTTTGTGGCACATTTTTAATCCAAAAAATGAAAAATATAGTCGTTGGAAATAAAAAGACAGTCACTTATTTTACCTCCATCTCACATGTGGGACCCAAATTTAACAACTAACGGTCATATTTTTTCTTCAAATGAACTGAAAATGTGCTCCAAACGGGAGCTTGATCATCATTTGTGAGGACTTTCCTAAAGGGGTAAATGTAATTAATGAAGAGGGATTGAGTATTGATTAATCTGCTCGTGTCAAATTAGCCAACAATTGTGATTGGCCTTTCTTCACCGAAGTCATTTCATTTCTAATTAAAAATACATAAACGCTTCTTATGTTCGAAACAGAATGAAATACTGGAAAACATACAATAGCAAAAAAAATTGACTAAAATTTGATAAAAATAGTAATGGTTCTGAAAATTTAAGCATATAACACAACTAGGTTCACCCACAAACCTAGCCAACATTCTTCACAAAAACATACTCACTTTCATCGCGGCTTCTAATAAACTGGGAGAACAAAAACTAGAACATTTTTAGGACTCCCATGGCTGAGTACAATCATACACCCAATACAACAGAAGGAACAACATCTATGAATTTTCATAGGAGTTTTACATGTGCTCCATGCCCTCCTCTTCTTCCTCATCCTCATATTCACCTTCATCATCGGCTGTAGCATCCTGGTACTGTTGGTATTCAGACACAAGATCATTCATATTACTCTCTGCTTCTGTGAATTCCATTTCATCCATTCCTTCCCCAGTATACCAATGCAAGAAAGCCTTCCTCCTGAACATAGCTGTGAACTGTTCACTCACTCTTCTGAACATTTCCTGAATGGAGGTTGAGTTCCCGATGAAGGTGGATGACATTGAAAGCCCTCTAGGTGGGATATCACAAACACTTGATTTCACATTATTTGGAATCCACTCGACAAAGTAAGAAGAGTTCTTATTTTGAACATTAATCATTTGTTCGTCCACCTCTTTTGTGCTCATTTTGCCTCTGAACATGGCTGAAGCAGTGAGGTAGCGTCCATGGCGGGGGTCAGCAGCACACATCATATTCTTGGAATCCCACATTTGTTGGGTCAACTCAGGGACTGTAAGAGCACGGTATTGCTGGGAACCACGAGATGTCAGAGGAGCAAAACCCACCATGAAGAAATGCAGTCGGGGGAATGGAATCAGGTTGACAGCGAGTTTTCGAAGATCAGAGTTAAGTTGACCAGGGAATCGGAGGCAGCAAGTCACCCCACTCATGGTTGCAGAAATTAAGTGGTTCAGATCACCAACTGGAATACAAAAATAAATTACAAAAGTGAGATCGTAAAGAAGTAATTTTGTTTATACTGAGTAGTGTGGCCTAATTATTCTAAGCCTAGTTTGGCAACTACAGATTTTTATATAAAATACGTTGTCGAGAGATCGAATTGTTGTCACTTTCTCATTGCCACGAACCTATTCAAGTTTCTTTTACAAGTGAAAAAAAAAAAAAAAAAAAAGTAAAGACAAGCAACAAAGTGTGATAAAAACTTCAAATAATATGCCAGGCAATCCACATTAAGTTCGACAGTGAGTTCAGTGAAATATACTCACAACTAGGAGTAGTAAGTTTGAGAGTTCTGAAACAGATGTCATATAAAGCTTCATTGTCAAGCACCATGCATTCATCTGCATTCTCAACAAGCTGATGCACTGAAAGGGTAGCATTGTATGGCTCAACCACTGTATCTGAAACCTTTGGTGATGGGAACACAGAGAATGTGAGCATCATTCTGTCAGGGTACTCTTCCCTGATCTTTGAGATCAGCAAGGTACCCATTCCAGAACCTGTTCCTCCACCAAGTGAGTGGCAGACTTGGAACCCTGCAAAAAGACAACTGTTAGAATTAGATACATTTCATCAATAAAAGTATCAACTACTGGATTACCTAACCCAAGTTACGCAATGTTTTTCAACATAATGTATCACTAAGCTTAAAAGGATAGAGTGACATGCCAGCAAAAATCTCGACTCAAATGCTAGACCTGCAACTTGCTAAACTATAACCAATAAATTACAGGAATATAATTTGCATATCCATGCATATTACACATATCAAGATGTTTCCTCAACATTTCAGTCAAATAAAAAAGAAAAGCTTTTAATAGTCTCAAAAATGTACCTTGAAGGCAGTCACAGTTCTCAGCCTCCTTCCTCACGACATCGAGAACGGAGTCAATAAGCTCAGCTCCCTCAGTGTAGTGACCTTTAGCCCAGTTGTTTCCAGCCCCAGACTGGCCAAATATAAAGTTATCAGGCCTGAAGATCTGCCCGTATGGACCAGTACGGACACTGTCCATAGTGCCAGGCTCCAGATCCATGAGCACTGCACGAGGGACAAATCTTCCACAGGAGGCCTCATTGTAGTACACATTGACACGCTCCAATTGCAAATCTGAGGTTCCCACATAGTGCCCTGTAGGGTCTAGGCCATGTTCATCACATACAACCTCCCAGAACTTTGATCCTATTTGGTTGCCGCATTGACCACCCTGAATGTGAAGGATTTCTCTCATTTTGCCCTGGATTATACAGAAATATGACAAACCCTTTTAGAAACACCCTTAACCTAAGAGATTTTATATGAATAGATAAAATTATTAACCAAAATCTAAAGTTGCTAATGTAAAACACCGATAATCTGTAATTGTTGAAGCAACTATAGACGTACAAATCCATCTGGGAAAATGACAAATCTCCTTTCAATACTAGGAAGTTCTAATAAAATTATGCCTAAATTTTGAAACCATATTCACCATCACTACAGTAAGAAAGTTTATGGACTTTTGTGGATCTGACTACCAAATCGTCGCCAGATCTCTAATTTTTTTGGCAGAAAACCTTTAAAAATGTACACTACATGCACTGTTATTTCATGCGATGCTAAATCACAACTAAAGCCAGCCTAATTATTAGATAAAAACTGGATCAGTTACATATTCAAGTCTATAAAACACGAAAATGGTATAACAAATTAAGCAACCCAGTACATTTCAAAAAAAATTATAGATTTATGTAATGAAAGGTTAAAATCGAGTAATTTAAGTTAAATTGTTTGATCTTCACTATTTCCAAAATACATTTTTCTTTCTCTTGTTTTCAACAACACATTGTTCAATAAAATAATATTACACGCAAGTCCAAAACTTTACCTTATTTTTAACCACATATTATCATTAATCACTATTCAAAAAAATGCATTTTTTGCCAGAATAATGGGGCTCAAACAAGCCCGCAATATATAGAAGCAGTAAACAATTAACAAAATCAATTAACTACAAGTTCAAAAATGAAGATCTGAAGTATTGCTAACTTGATCCACCAAGAGTAGCACATTCAAGTCTAGAAGACACAAAAGTTAAATAATAAGTAAGCAAAATTTTAAAAATTAAGTTAACTATACAATACATATATAAGCAGTTACATATTCCAGTCTAGGACAAACACAAATTGTATAACAATTAAGCCAACCAGTATATTTCATAAAACCTTAAAATTTATGTAATGAAAGGTAAAATTAGAGTATTTTAACACAGTATATGCTAAACATATAATCGATTAATAATAATTCAAAAATGAAGATCGGAATTACTAATAAATCGATCCACCAAGAGTAGCACATTGAAGTCTAGAAAACACGAAATTCATATCATAAGTAATCAAGCCAGTACAATTCAACAATAAAACTCGAAATTAATGCAACGAAAGGCAAAATTAGGCAAATTGAGTTCACTATACAACACGGCTACAAGCAGTATAAACTCATAAAATTGATGAACTACAACATCAAAAATGAAGATCTAAAGTACAAATAATAAATAGATACAGAAAGAGAATAAAAAATTACCTTATAAAAAATCCGAAAAAAAAATGGAGAAGTTTAAAAGTCGATCGATAGAGAGTAATAACTGTATACTGCAACGATTAGTGAAAAATGCTAATCCTACAGATGGGGTTTTATATGGGTAAAATTGGATCCAACGGCTGATATTGTTTCCCTCCTATTTCATTTTTAGGCCATTGAGTGCCGTTGGATATTTGGAACTGACGGTGTAGATTACATTAGACATGTGCGATTGAGCGAGTTTTGATATTTTTCGAAAGAATTGCCACCATAATTTTTATTTGATACATTACATTTTAATTGCAATTAAGTTCTTCCAATCTTGGTTTATTGTAATAATTATTTCTTTAAATTTCTTCCTTCGAATTCTTATATTTAACATTTCATTAATTAGCATGTTTCGTCTTTGATGATGATTTATAGCAAAATATTTTGTTTTCATGTTTTAAAATGAGGGGAAAATATTTTTTTGCACTTTTTATTTATTTATTTTTTAAATATGATGAAAAATAACTTATTTTATGCAATTTCAACAAACTTTTGGACGAGAAATTATTATCAAATATAAGATATGTTAACTAATAAAAAGTTTAAGAATCTGAACGACATGAAAAATTGATAGGGAAATAACTACTATAATGAACAAAGATTAAAAATCTTAAATACAATTAAAATGTGGTGCAAGAAATAAAAATTGTAGTGTGAATATAATTGACCTATTCGAAAATTTAAAACATATGATGTGACGGATTTACCCTTGGTAAATGACGAAACTGCCCTTTCGCTTCACATTAGTCTACGGGGCTTGAAAAGGAGTCCCACGAAATGTTTATCTCGAATTTAAAATGTACAAATTTGACAAAATATTTATCATTTATATCAAAGTGGGCCCATGTTTGAAACCCATTTTGGGAGAAATAAAAATTTTGGAATAGCGATTGATATGAGAATGTGTGGTGGAAAGTAATGAAAAGTTTTTGATTTGTGTGTAATATTATTTTATTTGGAAAATGTGTGATTGAAATGAAAAATGAGAATGAGCAAAGAGAAAGAGAAAGAGAAGAAGAAATTAATGGGTGTCAAACATGAGCTTAAGTTCTTGCTTATTAAGAAAGTTAACACTAAGTTTTAGATAAGCTAATAATTCGAGACGAAACACTAGAAACATCTTTTGCGACACCTAAATCACTTCAAAGATCATATGTTGACATCCCAATAACATCCATTTCATTCTCTCCTTGTTGCTTTTAGGTAAGTAGTATTAATCATTTAGTCCAATAAAAAGGGACATAACTTACTACTTACTATTCTCCTACGTAATATCATCATCATAAGCAATTCACCAGCAATTTAATCATTGAAAATTAGATATAGCTACCGTGTCTATAACCACTAAAGAGTGACAATATGCATTAGTTTATAGATTTATAACTTGTTATTAGATTTTAGGTGGAAAACAAATAAAAAAAATTTGAGGCTAAAGCTTTGATGGAAAATAAATGCACAATTTTTTTATTTTTTATTTTTTATTTTACAAATGCTCTAAAATTACTCAAAATTACGTGCCAAAAAACTTAAGTAATTTGGATTAACTCGAGATAAAGGTCAAGAGTACAATACCATAAAATTTAAGTTTCACCAAAATTATAAATTCATCTTATTAAATTTGTCAAGATACTTTTTTACAAACAACTATATCAAATTTTTATAGTGGTAAGAAAGTTTTGATCAAGATCCACGAGCTATTGTGAAAATCGCTTCAAACAAATTTTGATCCTACATTAGAATATCAACAAAGAGAGAGAAGAGTAACGTGTAGTCTAAGCGACGTTCCATATGAATCAAAAAGCTCCTTATCCTAAACACTCATTTAAGGGTGTGTTTGAGCCACATTATTTTGGAAGAATATATTTTGGAATAGTAGATTGATGAAGAATGTGTGATTGAAAAAAAATGAAAAGTTATTGATGTGATTAAAAATATTATTTTATTGAAAAATATATGATTGAAAATGAATAGAAGAATGAAAATGAAAATTTTAATGTATACCAAACAAGTGCTAATGTAATAAAAATCGTCACATAGATTGACAGTGCATATGGATAGCTTTATAAGTTGGCGAGTCTAATAAATTTTGTATTTAAATGTTAATAAAAATTATTGATTAAATTAATTCTATGATTAAAAATAGAGTTTAACTAACTTAAATTCTAAAAAAAATAATAATAATTATAAGTTTTACCAACCAAGAGCTAAATAGTAAATCCGCAACTAATCCTCTGAATTAAAAAGGAAAAAGTCTCAAGTACAGGAAATTCTTTATCGAATTCATACACATGCTGATGTGGCGGAACTTGGTTCACATTTTTTTCTCATTTTTCAATGATTCGACGCCATGTGTTGTCGATCAAAATTTCATGTTAAAATTTTTTGTATTTATAGCACGATTGTATTAAAAATTGTGATTGATTGGGGTTTATGTGTCAATTGGATAGTGCAGTAGCCAAGTCGTTCAGGGCATAATTGTCATTTTACAAGTATTGTATTTATTTGAGTGGATCCGAAGGACAGAGTTGGGAAAAAATAAACAAAACTTGCATATGAAGCAGCAGCTCACATGAGAAAACTGTCCAGCATGTGACATGTCACTTGCTAGCTAATAATTACACAAACAAATAAAACAAAAATAATGATTTTCACTTGCCCCTCTTTTTAAACCCATTCGATCATAATTTTGAAAGTATATAATTAAAAAGTAGACTATACTTGTAAATAAATTAAAACGTGTGTTTGAAAATAAAGTTCGATCAATGTAGAATCTTAAAAAAGCTTTATCGAACAAGAGTTTCATATTTAAGCATTGTCCTAACTAAAAAACTTAGCAAATGTTAACCATGAGTTATAAATAATCATCATTCGTCATAGAATATATGTGAATGTTAGAGATGAGTAGTTGTTCGAAACCTACACACTAGTCAGTTTTTCACGGATGGAAGCTTGACGAACTGATTAACATATACCTCTTGATGTGGGCTTTAGTGGTTCTCTATCACTATTGGGCTAGTGCTACTTGTGACATTTACTTTGTGCTCGTTTGGGTCTCTTGTAACCGTTGGATGAGATGGATGGTTGAGATTGATTCTTGGGGAGATATTTCTTTCTCTTACTTCTTGGAGACACATCACTTTTTTCTATGCTAGACTTATTGTTTCTCTCTCTCTCTCTCTCTCTCATTTTTTTACTCTCTGATAAATAAAAAAAAATCAGTCTTCTTCTCTTACTTCATGGTGCTCTCTTACTTCATGGTGCTCTCTCGGTCATTGTCCTAGCATCTTGAGATTACCTGAGTGACAAATCCAGGCTTGGTTATTGGCTAGTTAGTGCTAAGTTCTTTCTCTAAGGTAGAGGATAATTTGTGGCTTAGTGAGATCATTTTTGATCGATGACCATGACTTGAATCCATGTGTTCTCTGTTGTTCTCTCTCTTTGAATGGTGATTTGTAAACGTGGAGGGGCTGTTCCTAAGCCTAGAACTTCTAGCCAAAAGGGAAGCAAGATTCGGTTTATTTAGTATTCTTTAGTTTCAATGCTTTCCTTTAATGATAATGTTACTTAGTTTGTTTTGTGTTCTGTGCTATGAACTCTATTTATTCCCAACACTTGCTTTTAGTGCTCATTGTGAATAACAAAAATACTACTAATACGTCTCGAGTCTCAGTCCGTATACAAATTCTTCATCTTTTGTATACGATGTGCGAACTCAGTAGCATTCTTCTCTATGACATGATAGCTTAAACGTTGAAACTAAGTGTTAACAATGATTTTATCATAGGGTTATTAATAATTTCAACTTCTTCGTGTTACAAGTAATTGCCAACATAGATATCAAAAACTTTCAAATTAAGTGTTATAAATGAATAATTGCTACTTTGTTGCAGAGGGAGTTTAAGCTCCTAAAAAGATTTTAAAAAGGTTGATAATTAGAAGTGTATTATTAAAAAGGTTGATTATGAAAAGTAAATTTCAAACATTCAAAATAATCAACTAATAATGAAAACTCGAAAAAAAATATATTAAAACGTCCTGATTGCCACCTTTTAAAATTTGGGAAAATACACGAGGCACAAGGCATGAGAAGAGTGGAGTATAAATGGGTTGGGCCTGTCTACTCAGCCAGAGGGCAAATGGATCTCAATCGGTCAAAGTGAGATCCGACATATCACTTGGGCCAAATAATACTTTAAGGGAACAATAGATTTCTAAGATATTTACTTTACACCTTTTGAAAAAGTGGTAATTACACCAAACCAGACATTTTCTTTTACATTTTAAAAAATCAGGTTTTTGCTTTATTTAATCAAAAATCAGGTTTTAATTTTACAATTAATATTAATAATAATATTATAAATTAAATTAATCTATATACCTACCCTACTACCTACCCCACCAATTTCATTTTAAATATAAAATCCAATCCAATCCAAACCCTAATACATTTCATTTCTCTTTCACTCTCTCACTCCTCACTCCGCCGCCACCTTCCGCCGCCACCACCGCCTCCTGCCGGCACCACCTCCCCTTCTCCCTCCTCTCCTCCTTTCTCCTTCCCCCTCCCCTTCCCCCGCGACGAATCGCAGCAACGGCAGCAGCCCCTCCCCTTCCCCCGCGACGAATCGCAGCAACGGCAGCAGCATCGCTGCTGCCGTTCAGCAGCGTCGATGCTGCTGCCGCTGCCGTCCCCTTCCCCTTCCCCTTTCCCCCGCTGCGAATTGCAGCATGCTGCTGCCGTTCAGCAGCGTCGACGCTGCTGAACGGCAGCAGCGATGTCGTTGTTGCCGCTGCCGTCCCCGTCCCCGTCCCCCTTCCCCGTTGTGTACCGGCAGCAGCGAAGAAGCTGCTGTGTGTGCTGTGTGCGGCGTCGCAGCAGCGTTCTGCTGTGTGTGTGGGTGTTGCCGGCGTGGGTGCTGTGTGTGGGTGTGGCCGGCGTGGGTGCAATGTGTGTGCGTTTCTGCTGTGTGTGCGTGGGTACGGCGGGAGGTTCAATTTGCTGTCGGCAGGGGAGTTCTGTGTGCGTGGGTGTGGGGGCGGATTTCTGTGCAGGCGGTTTGGGTAGTGGTGGTTGTTATTGGTGGTGTTGTTCATGCGGCTGTGGTGGTGGTTTGGATGGTGGTTGTTGGTGGGTGTTTTAGGGATTAGGGTCGGATGGGGATGGGACGGACTGTCTGTGGCCAACTGTTTGGTCGTTCTGTGACCTGTGACCTTTTATTTGTTGGTGTATTGGGATTGAGAGACGAGTGCTGCGGATGTGACAAAGAGTTTCTGTGACCAATTATTTGGTCGATCTGTGACCAAGTATTGATGGTGTTTTGGGATTGATTGACGAGTGTTTGGGTGTATGTGACCAACTATATTGATCTGTGACTATTGTTCTTTGTGGCAACTATTTAACTGTGACCTTAAAATTTGTTAATTTGTGACCAATAATATTTTTCATTTGTTAATCTGTTAATCTGTGACTAATTAAAAATCTGTGACCTCTGTGACCTATAATTTTTTTTAACTTGTGACTAAATTAAAAATCTGTGACCTATACTAATTTTAACTTGTGACTAAATTAAAAATCTGTGACCCATACTAAATTTGTGAACGACAAATTTTAAAAATCTGTGACCTATACGGTCGGAATCGACCAATCGCCGGAATTAAGTGGTCGCCGGAGTAGTCGCCGTCGCCGGAACAGTCACAGCCGCCGAAACAGTGGGGGTGGGGGTGGGGGTGGGGTGGGGGTCGGGATGGAGGTGGTGGATGTGGGGTGGGGTGGGTTAATTATATTACATTATAGTTAAATATTTAATTTAATATAATTGTAAAATATAATTAATTAATTTTTGAAAAACCTGATTTTTGCAAATTTAAAACTTGGGACCTGATTTGTGATTTTGGGAAAGAAAAAGTCTGATCCATGCATTTTTCCCTTTGAAAAATACAAAAACAAGTTTGAAAATTCACAAATTAGGTTTTTTAAATTTTTAATTAATAATTAAATCAATTTATTATTAAATATTTATTTATAATTTAATATAATTACCCCACCCCACCCCACCTCCACCACCCCAACCGACTTTCCGATCATCACTCTTCTCCGGCAACTATTTCGACGACTGCTCTGATTCCGACGAGTATTCCGATGATCGTTTCGCCACTTTTTAGGTCACAATTCAAAATTTCATAGGTCACAATTTGCTTATCGATCACAACATAAAAATTTAAAAGTCACAATTTGTTCGTCGGTCACAATCACAAAATTTAAAATTTACGTTACTTATTTTATGGTCACAAACATCAATTTATTGGTCACAAATTAATAATTTTTAGGTCACAAATTTGTAATTTTTAGGTCACACAGCTTGTACTAGTCACAGTTTATCGAATTCATTGGTCACAAATTGTTTATTGGTCACAAACCGACCAACTTATTGGTCACAAACAATCAAATTTTTTGTCACCAGCACCAAATCATTTGTGACCACCACTTCGCCACTGACTTCACCAGCGGTGCCACCATCGTCGACGCCTCTTAACCACCATCGCGTGTAGCACGACCACACCCGCCACACGCCGCACATCCAACCATCACACAACAACATTGCAACGATCACACAGAATACAGCACAACCATCGCATAGAACGCACCACCGCACGCAACAAGAAACACACCCAAACCACACGATCACCACCGCCGCACAAACACACACAACCAACCATCGTAAAACACCGGAACCACAGCCAACACTGGATTTGCAACGGTGCTAATATGTACCGAAACCACTGGATCCGCACCGTTGGCACTCATGTGAGAGAGATGGTGTGTGATTAGGGTTTGTGAAGTGACCTAATTTTACCATAAGCAGAAATCCGGCGAAATAGATAGAAGTGAAAGAGATGGTGTGTGATTAGGGTTTGTGAGTGAAATGCGGTGGATGCGGCGAGCATACCGTGGATCCAGACAGAGAGAGAAGTGAGGGAGTGAAGAGCAACAGAGAGGTGAGGGGGAACAACAATCGTCGGCGATCGTGGCGAGGGGATGCAGTGTCGGAGCTCCTTTAGGCTGTGGGAAAGTGAGAAGACTGACGGAGAGAGGGGGAGTCCAGACGAAAGCAACTAAAGGAAGAGTGAAGACGAGAGAGGAAGCGACGACGGCAGACTGCAGCGTCGGTGTCGACGGCGGCGGCGGCTGTGAGAAACGGGAGAGAGAATGGGTAGGAGTGGAGAGAATGGAAGAGTAGGTGGAATGAATTTTAGGGTTGTTTTGAGTTTTTTAATTGGGATGAAAAATATATAATTAATATTAAATTAAATATAAGAAACCTGATTTTTGAAAAGTTAAACTTGGGATGGGATTTATGAAAATGGAAATCTAAAATTAGGTGTGTGTGTGTGTGTGTAATTTTCTCATATTTTAATGACCCAGTTTAGTCGAGTAGCGAAAAGCCGAAGAAAAGAAAGATGTTGATTCGTTGGGGATAACTTAACTTACGAAGTAATAAAGTCAAGCTTTTGTCAGATGATGAATCTTTCAATCAAATTGAAAATCTAATTTCAAATAATCCAAATAAACTTGGATACTTAGTCGCAGATTTAGCAATGTGAACCAAAAACACATAATAATCCTGAGTGAATATTTATCACAATAAATCTTCGAGCAATGAAAAACTAACAACTGATTTTATACCAAAGAACTTGCACGCAAGAAAAATTCACGATAGATCATTTAGGACTTGTCATTAAACTAAATACGTGACCAATTAATTAGACATAGTGGTCGTGCTCATTGTCACGATATGCCACTCACTCTCTATGGAAAATTAATACGCTCAATGATCTCGCACGGAATTCTTTTAGCTCTCAACATTGCATGAATGTTAACTTTAAAAGCCCATGTCGTGCTGGGTACCATTCAAGATTTTTGCAGAGAGACCTAAAATTTGTACAGCCCAAACTCAAAAAAAGAGAAAGGGGGGGGGGGGGGGGGGGGGGAGGGGGTGGGGGGGGGGTTAGTTAAATAAACGCTTGAATAATTTGATACTCATACCCTTGATAGTTGTGGACCGGTAAAAACATATTTTACGAGGTAGCATAATTAGTCTTTTTTGCTGTCTTGCTTCTTTGTCTTCTACCAATTCTAAGTGGCCAAGCAATAAAATTGTTTCTCCATGATGAGGAACCAAAATAGATTTGTTAATATTAAAGATATGAAAATATTCTCGAAGGTGGTTTGGCTTCTTTCAATATAAAGAAGTACTCTATCGTGAGTTATTATGCACTTTTTTGAGAGTCGTTGGTAATTCGGTATTCGAAAAGAATTAAACTTCAAATAAGACTATTTAATAATTTTGAAAGTTGGTTCGAGTGGAGAAATAAAAGAATTAAACTTAAAATATTTTCGATAGATATCCACTCACACGTGTAAGGAGGTTTGAGTAGTTAAGAATGTTAGGGAAAAACCAAAAGACAAAAAGAGGTCTATATTGTCTAACAACCCATTATGAAATTTGAGACTTAACAATTAGTCCTATTTCTTCCTCCCAAAAGAAATTAAGAGGGAGGGGGAAGAGAGAAAAAAAAATTCTAACGTGGCTTTTTAAATACCGAATATCAACCTAAATTAAGTTACACATCCTCTCTTCAGTCATTCGATTACTAAATTTAGAACTTCAAGACTAAGTTCAATTCTTGATTGTATGCATAGACACATCTACAACTTGAAAAGAAAGAGAACGTGTTTACGTGTGTTCAATCGCAAAGTAATTCACAAGACAAACTATCATTCCCTTCTTCCCTTCTAGACGGGCAAGCAATACAAGCAAATAGAAATCTACCATACCCTTCACAAATGACATGATATTAAACTTCTAATTTCTCAAATAGACCTCTTCTAAGCTAGTCTAGGCTCGTAAAAACTTGAAACTTGACCTCCGCACCTAGTAATATTTTACATTTTTTAGAACACTGCTCTTCAAATAATAATTGTTCCAAGTAGGATGCCTAAGAACATAGCACAATCGCCTTGGAGAAGACCTTCAAAAGAGGCGATGATCATTGCACCAAGCGAGGCGCCTAAGGCTTGGCTTAATTGCCTCGGAAGTGCTTGTGGGCGAGGCGATGTAGAGCAGAGTGCCGATCTTGAATGTCCTTTTACTTGTAAGACTTTGTTTTTCAACTGACTACCACGTGACATGCCACTTGAGTAGAGGCGTAACAATAGACATGTCCAACATATTATTTAATATTTTATGATGTTCTCATATTCAATTCAAAGTACTAGTCATCACATAAATTGTTGTTTGACATTGTGTTCATTACTCCCTTAATTTGTTTTTTCTACTTGCATGGTTGTGGTAATTGTAAAATTTATAATTCAACGTGTAAGACAAATATATATTATGTGTTTTGTCTGATTGAAGCATGGAAAATGACCTATAAAGTTCATGTTCATTCACAAGATCTTAGCAGATCAGTACAGTTTTTTTTTTTTTTACTGCACATGCGACAATCCCAAATAGTTCGATTCCATTAGAACAACATTTGAATAATTGACCAGTCGACTAAAAACTAGCTCACATGGTTGAATCTTAGTTTTGTACACTTCTAAAGAGCTACTAATACTTTAATTTCAAATGCGGTTCTTGCTGTATTTTTTTTATTTTAAAAATGTTTGGCTCATGTTTTTAAATTATTTATGAATACTAAAATTATTTTTATTCACACATTTCGAGATATTTATAAGAAGTTCATACTAATTATCGAGCTTACATTCAAAATTAAAGTGTCGGATGTTGGTGTCCAAATAGTTATTACAAGCTTACATTTAACTTAAAAATGTAAGACAAGGTCAAAAATTGACTTACAAAATAAGTTTTCAATTATAAGTAACGCTTTCAATGTTGACCCATCTAGCACCTCCAACATGAAAACATATCTAACTCGATATGAACAATTTATACGAACTTACAAACAGGGACGGATCCAGGATTGGATCCAAGATCATGCTACAAAATTTCAAACTGGACTAATACGCGAAAAAAATAAATTTTACACCTGAAAAACTATTGTTAAAAAAAAAATAAAAAATTACCTTACAAATACAGCCCAGCCCAGCCCCCCTATATCCGTCTCTGCTTACAGACATAAATTTCGTGTAGATATTGATTAAAAGGATGCCATGCAAAATACAATTAGGATCGTCACAAAACCCCGACAAAGAACTTATCCATCGTCTATACGGCACTCATGGAGAAGCCCGTGGTGGAGTCGCAGATGTACATAGTACAACAAAAGGGCCAGCCACCAGCATAACGGTGCAAAAAATACTTGGGGTTGCAAGTTGAATTAGATTTGGACCTACCATGTGATATGATGAGGGCAAACAGTTGATTTTGTTGGAGTATAAACTTTTTATTTTTAAACAATTTAAAATATATAATTTTTTATAACTTTTTTATTATATTAGTCTATAATATGCGAATAAACTTAATAAAAATTTAAATGTTACAACCAAGTTAGTGATGGTCATGGTCTAGTGCGGTCCAATCCTTGCAGAAATTAGGTCGAATTGCATAAATTCAAACTTTTAATTTGTAACAAATTAATAAATTTAATTTGGAGGAGCGTGAAAGAGGTCCAAACCTTTCGAGGTCCTAATAAATCAATCAATCAATCCAACCCCACATGAAGCGGGCAGGGTGGTCCAAGAAATTCTTAAGATTCCAAGGTCCAATCCTTCGACCATCATTTTCAATTGCAAAGCTTAACACCTAACCTAATGGCTAATAACTACGTTCATGTTTGACACGTAGTATTGAATAATATTAAGAGGCTGTCTTGGAAAAATTAAAATCACAATTTCAACCGTTGCTACAGTAACTGTCCACAATTTTTGACTTTGTTTAGTCACAGATTCAACAGTCTTTTTGTGATTTTCTGACCGTTGCCTCCTTCAACAGTAAAATAATTGATTTTTTTGCCAATTAAAATCGCGCCCAAACAAGCGCTAAACAAGTAATTTTATTTATAATCTTAGAGGTCCTTATGTTGCAGCTTGACGTTGGCTAATTAAAGAATGCATATTCTACTTATTTCATTACTTTAATATCGGATGAAAGTTAAAAAGACTTCAAATACAAGCATTTTTTCAAGAGTGCTTAAATAAGCGGTTGAAGAACAGCTTTTCGTCCCAACAATTACTTTCCATTTGGGGGAATAATACATTAACGATTTGACTATGACAGATTAAATGGAACCTATGAGGTAAATTATGAGACGTCCCTCGTGTAGATGAGATCTTGAATTGATCATTTCGTATAATTGCTATATTAACCATATGTGTAGCTCTTTGATTTTTCAGGGTTTGGATTGTAAAATAGCCTCGTAACATGAACAAGACACGAAACAACCGCAAGTTGACCTCGGTGATATGTCGATACTTTAAACTTCTTTATCCTTCGTCATGTTGTCAATACCATCTAATATTCTATATCAAAATATACCATTTTAATAGTATATTTGACCATAATTGAACTTAAGAAACAAAAAGAAGTTAATATTTTATTTTGTACTTGTATGTTATGTCTAATACTACATATTAAGGGCCCGTTTGAGACTCATTTTTGTGTAAAATGTATTTTGAAATATTAAATTATTGGAGAATGTGTGGTTAAAAAACAATGAATTTCTTTGGATTTAAGTATAATATTGTTTTATTAAAGAATGCGTGGTTTAAAAAGAGAAAAAAAAAATGTATTTAAAAAAAATGGTGATCAAATAAAGGCAAAATATGCGTAAAAGTAATATGATACAAAGTATTCGACGATAGAAATAATAAAAAGTATAGTGGACGTAATTTTAACTTCTATTTCTTGTTAGTGCTATTTGGAATAGCTTAAAAGTTGATTTCAAAGTCGACATTTAGCACATGTTTGTCTCTTATTCTTTTAAAATTGTTTCTCAACGTACTCATTTTCAACTACACATTATTCAAAAAATTACAATTCAAAACAATGTTTTCTCCAAATAATGGCCACCAAACAATGGTTTAATTTTAATTTACTCATTTCATAACATCCACATCTTTTATCAATTTTTCAACTACATATTTTATAAACTTTTATCAAAAGTTTCGTCAAATCGTCGCTTAATATTGTCGTGTACTTTTCAGTTACTCTTTCCTACCAAACAAGACACGAAGGTAATAGATTGCAGGGTCCCACCCACATGTTGTAATTAAACAATCTGAACCCTCAAGTAAGCTTTGTCAATTGCCAAATTATATATCTAATCCAACCATCATTAGAGCGGTTCATTATTAGTTCCACCCGCCCGCGCTCTCTATATTCTATGTTAGGTGGAATTTAATCTTATTATTTTTCTTATAGAAAAGAGAAATAAAATTGCACTTGGCACAGTGCCATTGGAGCTTGGATGTCTAGCATGAGAAAGAGTATTTACTTAATATTATTTAATTAAGAATAATCATGACAGGACAGAACCCTAAGTCTTAAAAGTATTTATCTCTCAACTAATTTCATAATTAAGGCTTGACTTAGAATATTACGTTGTGGATTTGGATTCTTGTAATTTTTGGTGAGGAGTATACTCAAAGAATATTATAAAAAGACTTCATGAACGATATACTAATACACTCGATTCCTCAACAATGTCGTGAGAATTAATGATTGCTATTAAAAAAAATAAACTTGCAGTGAGATCTCGATGTGAATCAAGTTGGATCCCTGCATAACATCGTGAAAATTAGTAAATAGATTTTGGTAAAATTGGACAACGACACCCTTTCTCTACAAATTTCTCTCCGACCCCATCGAGGTGGCGTCGACACCACTCAAACTATTGGACCCACCACGCAAAAAAATTCCGATACTGTGAAAGATGGTACAATTTATTTTACTAGTACATAGTGTCAAGAATAAACTTGACAAAAAGCATTTGGATGCCAAACAATATGATTTGATACTGACATTAGATGCACAATTTGATTGTTTACCAAATTGTTTGTCGAAAACAACAATGTATTGCACAAATTTTTTGAGCGAGGCATGAATTGTTCTATCCAACTGCAAGGGAACAACAGTTTTTTGGACAGATGGAGACTCTTTGTCAAAATTTTCAGTAGAAATATACTTTACGTAAACTTTTGAAATAAGACAACTTAGTTCGTTATTATGAAAATTACGCAATATTCTATTAATAAAATAGCGATTGTGACAACAAGATAAGAGTCTATTCACCAAATAGAAAGATAATATGTTACGTCCTAAGCAAATCAATTGACGAACCAATCCGATTGGACCCAACTCCAAGATTAAAGCTCGTGACACTGATTAGTTGTACATGAGCTCCTAGAGCAATATCTAATTGGTTTGTTATTCAGTCATAACCAATCGACAAACCCCCGTCTAACTTGATTTAGAGCATGTTTGTTTTGGATTAAAATTTGATTTTAATTTAAGTCAAAGTCAAATAATCAATATTAATCACATCTTTCATTGGTGTCACAACTTTTCAACCACATATTTCAAAAACTTCTATTATAATTTACTAAAAATCTAATTTCAATAATCACCAAACACCCTCTTAAAGCTTAAGGCCTTGTTTGATACATGTTTTTCTCAAAATTCATTCTTTCAAAACTCATTTTCAATCACACGTTTTTAATAAAATAATATTACACGCAACTCCAAAACTTCTCTTTATTTTTAACCACATATTTTTCATCACGTCACATTATAAAATGCATTCTTTTCTAAAAAAAAATGAGCATCAAACACCCCATAATCTTCTCATCAAACTTGACAACTCGTATCGAACTTATACCAACACATACAAATATATATTCTTCATGTTTGGTAAAAATTAAAATCAAGATTTTATTTAAGTCAAAGTTAACAATTAATTTTTATCGTACGTTTCATGGGATCCACAACTTTTCAACCACATATTTTATTAACTTCTATCAAAATTTACTAAAAATTTGATTTTAATCCTCACCAAACACGGGCATTATCATAGACTAAATACAAGAAAGATTTTCAAGAGTAAATAAATTATTATACGACTACACATTTAACTATGACGTTAAAGACTCATTTGACAGTGCTTTGCTGCTTGAAGAATAGCTTTTAGATAATAATTTACTTAAATTAGGGTTTGGAAACTAATTTCAAAAACTTTTTCCTCAGAAGAAGCTTTTAGAAAATGTCGTATCGAACGTATTTTTTGCTAAAATCTCTTCTATTGAGAATTCTAAGTCTAGAAGAAACATTTTCATGTTCAAAAGCAATTTTTGAATCTTAAAAACTTCTTAAAAACTATGTAAAACGGATCTTAGGTAAAAGTCGTCACTATTTCAACCGTAACGATGCACGTGTCACTTATGTACTCGTGCCTCACCTAAAACGACAAACGCAGCAACCACCAGATACCATATGCAAGTGGCAGTTCAGTAAATAACAGCACATAGAAGGCAGAATCTGAATCATAGACTAACCGCAAAACGCGACCCGCCAAAACGGGTTTATTACAATCGCACACGCATACATTCACGCGCCATTCAACGCATCGATAATTGCGTTGTTCAGGGCCTTCAGGCTGTAAAGGGGGACTCAATGAAGGCGAGTGGGGACAGGGCGTGGTGTCCTTTTTTTACTATTGAACCACGACCTTTTATGAAATTACTATCATGACTTTCAAGTATCTTCACACAGTCTGAAATTGAATGACATGCGAAAAAGGGAGTACATATGGGCACTTCCAAAATGACTTTTGACACTCTTCTAAATTAGTTGCCGATATTAACCTTCACATTACAAATATAGGGATGACAATTGATTGAACCAAGTTCTCGAGTTGAGTCCAAGTCAGTTCAGAAGCTATATCATAAAAGAATTGAGCTCGATTTGACCCATGATGCATTTCAATATGAATCCGAACTACGCATGGACCAAGTTGTGATGAACCGAACTCGTGAGTTGACAAATGTTTCGATCCTTTGGTCACCACTACACAATAAATCACGACAAGACTTGATTATATCAACACTCTTTTATTATCCAAAGCTCACTTCCTCTAAACCGGCTCATTATAAAATGGTTGATTCCTCGAAGTTTGATCAATCTAAGCCCATGTTTGATAATCATTATTTGAAAAATATAGAGTTCTGAATAGTAATTTTTATGAGAATGTGTAGTTAAAAGTTAAGAAATCTTTTTGAATTTATGGATAAATTTTTTTTATTGTGTGAATGTGTGGTTGAAAATGAGTATGTAGAAAGAAGTGTTTGAAAATAATGGTTGTTAAACAGTGGCTAAATGATTGAAAATAATTAATGAAGTAAAAATGTAATTGACCATTTCTCAAATATTTATCTCGTAGTGCAAATTTAGAGATGTAAAACATGTAAATGCGTCGTTGTCTACGATCACCCAACATTTATACACTTGACCCATGCACAGCAATGCCTAAAGTGAGCTGTGAGTGACTTGACTTACCTTTCCAAATAAGTTTTGTTAAGTCATGGACAAAAAAAATTTAACTCGTACTTTTTCTTTAAAGTCAAATTATGAATGAGTTGTCGAGAGATGAAGCCTACCTTTAACAAGTTGAGTGGTGGCATCCAATATGACAAACCTTCTCTTCGCATTCATATTGCTCCTTAAATTGGAAGTGAAAAAAAAAAAAAAAAAAATTGAGATTGCCCCCATTTTCTTGTCATCGTGAAAACTTCAACTTTGCGCACTTCGTTATTGGTTATTCTTGTACTATTATTTGTGAACTTTATCAATTATTTATATATTTTGGTACTTGTAAGAAATCAAAAGTGATTTTTTTTTTTTTTGTATCAAACAATGATAAATAGTTAAAACACATAAATCACATAAAAAAAAAAAAGTAAATTTTATTTTATACATAAGAGTAATATGTTATAACTGAGACTTCGACCGAGACCAGGATCAAACGGAAAAAGAAGGAGATTTTGGTCATTTAACTAAAGTGAAGCAGCATTGCCAATAGTTTTTTCTTTTAAAAACATATATAGAGAGGATAAACGGAAGAAAGAGCATAGAAAAAATAGGAAGAGACTAGAGAGGGAAGGACCAGAAGAGAGGACAGGAAGAAGCTTTTCCTTTTAAGTTTGCTTTTCTAAAAGCAGACATACACCTCTCTTGATATGTATCTCTCTCTCTCTCTCTAGACTAAATTCTTTGAAGAACATATCAACATGTAACATTTCTAACTGTAATATTCTCTGCATTGTCTTGCATTATTCTGTAAGTGGATTTTTTTCTTCGCTTTTTTTTTTTTTTGCATAATATTTGTCTGGTTTTCCACCATTTTTTCCCCTCTGAATTTTTCAAAAAATTAAGCCTTTTTTTGGTCAAATCTTGAATTTAGTTCATTCAAATTCTGAAAGTTCTGTTATGTTGTTGTTTTAGTTTTGTGGGGAATGTGATCTTCTTTTCTTACTTGTATTGGAGGCACCCTTCATAAATATGTATTTAAGGTTGTCTGTATATTAATTGAAACGGTAAATTTTAGGTCTTTTCTGTTTATATGAATTTTGTAGTATAATCCATGTTTAAGATTGACAATCACTGTAATTTTCTCTCGGAAATTAGATTTCTTGATCACTTATTCTGGGGTTTTGAAAGGTTACCTTTTTGTTCTTTTCATTTGTTTAATTTGATGTTTTTTGTTTGATTATTGAGCTAAAAATGTTTCTTCTCTTCATAAATACTAAGTTTCTTTTTCAGACCGAGAAGTCATTATATGGAAAAACTGAAAAAATTTCATTTTCTTTTGAGGGTTAGTAGTTAAAGAGTCGTACTCTTGTAACAGATTTACCCAATGCTCCTTTATTTTTTTGTTAGCCTTTTTCTTCTTCTTTTAGGCTCAGTTCTTCAATCCTTTTCTCCTTCAAGTAATCTGGAGCTTTCGAAATTACATTTTTGATGTATTTCAATTGTTTCTTTTTCTTGTAATATACAAATTGTGTACTTCTGTGAATAGATGTGATTACTGATGAGTAGCATGAATATGCATATTAGTATTGACTAATTATTACCATTTGAAGTTGATTTTCGATTCAATCCTGGATATCTTGTTGATGTTTCTGAGGAAATGTTTTTTTTTTCTTGGAAAGCAGAAAATAAGACTGGACAATGACGAGGGTAAGTCCAGAGTGCGGGGATCGGGAGCAGGAAGTTCTTCCAGTGTCAGTCAATGTGAGCTTTGTGTCTAACCAGTTTCCAAAATATAAATTAGGACCAGATAATGAGATTTTAGACGAGGTGAAAGAGGATTTTAAGGGTCCATCCCTGAAGGAGGTGGTTGTTGAAGAAACGAACCAGCTAACAGAGCAGCACAAGAGGCTTTCAGTTCGTGACTTGGCGAGCAAATTCGACAAGAATTTATCTGCTGCTGCAAAATTGTCTGAAGAGGTCTTAATGAAGTTCTATTTTTCAATTTGTATTGTTCAAGTTGTAAACTCACATATGCAAAAATCGGCTTCTTTAACTGCTAAATGTTGATGTTTATATAGTCGTTTAATCTAGATAGTTGCTAAATAGATAGGAACTCGGGTTCTTTTCTCCTATTGATTCATTTTCCGTTGGATAAGAATTGATGACTCAATGAATTGTTAAAATTTAGGCTAAACTGAGAGAGGTGCCTTCGTTGGAGGGACATGTTCTTCTGAAGAAGCTTAGGGATGCATTGGAATGTTTGAAAGGACGACTGGCGGGACGTAACAAAGAAGATGTGGAAAAAGCTATATCTATGGTTGGTATCTTGTTTACAAACCAAAGTTTTTGAAGTGATTTTTGTTTTAGTTCCTTGGTGCCAGTTGTTCATCATATGGGCTATTTCTATATTGAATATTAATTGGGACAACCCAAGAATACATTACCTTATAACTTATTTCATTCTCTCGAACATAATACAAATCGAAGATTAATTTAGCACCTTCTTCCACCTCGTTAGATATCCTTTGGCACTTTGCAACCTTTTCCAAGCAAAGATGCATTACAATTTTACTTATTTGAGTTTGGATGGTTCGGTTCTGCAGGTCGAAGCTTTAGCAGTGAAGTTGACTCAAAAAGAAGGAGAGCTAATTCAAGAGAAGTTTGAAGTAAAAAAGTTGGCAAACTTTCTCAAGCAGGTAATGCGGATTTATCACTCTCTTCATTTTCGTTTCACTCTCTGCATGCAGACTCGCTCATATATATAAATTTGTTTCCCTGTTGATTTCACAGCGTATGTCAGAAAAATGAATCTGCTTTGCTTTTCAGGCTTCCGAAGATGCTAAAAAATTGGTTAACCAGGAAAAGTCTTTTGCCTGTGCTGAAATTGAGAGTGCTAGGGCAGTTGTGCAAAGGATTGGAGAGGCCCTTGATGAACAAGAAAGAACCTCTCAAACTTCAGAGAAGCAGGTTGCAATTCGCTTTGTATCTTTATTTTCTCAAACGCACTTTAAATATCTTATGCATGTGCACGCACATTCACATTCAGACTCGCGCTCACACCCTCACACTATTCGAGTGGATTTCTTTCCAATAGAGCATCTCGTACATGATTAATGCTGAAGGAAATTCCTACCTATGTAGGGCCTCAACATAAACTTTAGCCCATGTTTGTCTACCATTTTATCAAACATTGTTTTCTACGGTAAACAATCTCCACCACACATTCACCTAATAAAATATTCTACACACAAATCAATAAAGTTACTTTAAATTTGAACCACAAATTCTCCAAAAAAATACTATTCATTACATCATTCTTCTCCCAATAATGGGAGACAAATACACCCTTAGTCTGTTGCTGCTTAACATTCATAGTTTCAAAGTATCGAGGTCTATTTTCTCATACGTAATGCTGAAGTTAGACTGGTTTACTTTTTGCTGTTAGGAGATGGAGGAACTGATTGAGGAGGTTCAAGAGGCCAGAAGAATTAAATTACTGCATCAGCCCCGGAAGGTGCACCCTAGTTTGTTTTCTATTTCTATATTTCCATTTAGGTACATTTGGTTATATATTGTCACTGGTAATTCTAGGTCTTTGACCTTTGTTCTATATTTTCTATTTCAAAAACTCATTACTTGTGTACAATTTTTAACATGACTTTACTGGCCTATGCTTTTTAATGTTCTATTAAAATATTTTTCTTTATTGTAAGGAGAATTTTCTTTGTATTTGTAGGTGATGGACATGGAACATGAACTTCGAGAACTAAGAATTCAAATTAGAGAAAAATGTAAAATTTCATTCGACATTCGAAAAGAGGTTTGCTATTTCTCTCTTCTTTGCCATCTTTTGCAAATTGATTTATTTTTGACTTCTGTTTGTGAAAAGTTAAATCCATCAGCACCGTTTGTCACCATTTTTTTTGTGATAGTACATTAAGAAAGGTTAATATTGATACAATTGTTGATTCAATGTTTTTTACCCTTCTAAAGTAGTAGCCCTTAAATAGGACTCTAGGCTACGTAAAATGGGATAGAATGCGAAGGATTTCAGAAAAGGAAGTACATCTTCACATTTTCAAACAAGTACACGATACGTTGATCATTAATTTCCTCAATTATTTCAGTCAAACTTCTTTTATAAAGTCGTAGTTTAGATAATAGGCTTCTTGTCTTTGTTTCTGTTGCCCCCACTTTCTCTGTCCACCCCATCCAAAAAATTCTCTCCCTTTCAAAGAGGTGCACGATTGTTTCTGTGTGACTAGTAAATGAGGATATCTACTCTATGAGTTTCTTGTTACTTGAAAGACTTATTTCCTGGTCATTTTCAGTTGGCAATGAGCAAGAGGGCAGAGGAGAATAAATCCCGATTGTATGAGCTAAGTGGTCCTGAAAGATTAGGTTCAATTTTACGAATTCAACCCTGCTCGGATGAAGCAACAGACCTTTCGAAATGCTCGATACAATGGTATCGTTTGTCTTCTGAATGCAGCCGACGGGAGGCAATTTTAGGTATGATTTTTCCTTCTGTATAAGTCCCATTTTCTTTCTCATAATTCTGGAACTCCTCTAGATTGTACAAAGCCTGAGAAACCATGAGTTAATACCCTAAACTTTTCTGCATTAAGGAATTGTGATGGATTCCCACTTTATCATCCTTTTGTTTCAATAGGTTTATTTGTCTTACCAAGTCTATAATCATCTTTACCAGGTGCAAACAAATTTGTTTATGCTCCAGAGCCCATAGATGTTGGACGAGTTTTGCAGGCTGATATCATTTCAACTGGCCAAAAAGAATCAATCGCTACAAATGGTCCTATCGATAAAGGTTGGTGCTTAATTATTTGTTTACCTCTTTGCAACATTTCTCAATTGTAGCTATTGTTGATACCCTAATTGGAGGTTCCGTTTTTAATTCTTACGCTTCTTTATAAATTTTTCAACACTGGCAGAAAACTAAAAAGTTGTTTCCTTGTTTCCCACAGCTGCTGAATTAGGGAGCTACGTGGAGACACTCTCCAGGAAATCAAACTACGAATTCAGTGTATGTGACCTTGTTTCTTGCTAGTTCACTTCACCACATGAATAGTTTTTATTATTCAAGAAAAGAACTTCTAGAATATGCTTCAAACGCTGATCACTAGTTTCTATAAAATGTGAAAATCATTGCCTAAAATCTGCACAATATTGATCGAGTTTTTGCCAAAACAGATATGGGAATCGAAGTTAGTACTGATGGACTGTTATCTCATTGTAATTTTAATACATTTTGCTCTGCAGGTAGTTATCTCCCAGATGAATGGACGGAATTATTCATCTCATTCAGCACACTTATTTCAGGTTGGAAAAACGAGGATGAAGCTTAGTAGAGGATGGATCACCAAGGCTAGAGAATCTTATTCCAAATCTATGCAGGTATTCCTTCTAGCTGCTGTCTTAATCCAGTTCTCAAGGAGTACAATGACGTAAAGAAATGTGGGTTGACAAACAAACACATTTTTCGTTTCCCACATAATGTTTTCTTTGTCTTTTTACATGTCCTACATTCTTTACATGATGGTTAGTGTTGAACCACTAATCTAGAAGCTTAAGGTGTTGGCGAGGGGATTAACTGATTTATTTAAAAGAAAATTAGTGTTTTCACACGCCCCATCATGTGCAACATTATTGATTTCGTCAAAGGCATGATACTTGCACAATTTTAATAATTGGATGGCGGCTTAGTGGATCTCTCGTCATTGCTGCTGGTCATGTAGTTGGATACCCGGGTATTGTGCATATGTTTACAAGGACTTGTAATAAGTTTGGTTTCTTTTTCGACGGCTATAACTTTGGATAATCCAAAGAACTAACATCTGAGAAATCTCTTTTAAGAGTTGCATTACTTACAACCTTGTCCTGTCCTCAGTTCTGTGGATTTAGAGGAGGTGGCAACTCTGCAGCCAAGTCATTATTTTGGCAAGCAAGGAAAGGACAATCTTTTGTGCTAGTTTTTGAATCTGAGCGAGAACGAAATGGCGCCCTTATTCTTGCAAGGAAATACGCTCTCGACTGCAACGTAAGTAGCTTTTGATTTCCTTATCATTAGCTCCTGTTAAGTCATCTAAGCCCTTTTTTTTTTATCTTCATCAGATATTCACTATTTTCACATCGATACACTTCCATTCTCATAAAACATCATAATTTGCGATAATTTAACATAAACTCGTTAATGGCAGGTTTTTCTTGGTGGACCAGACGACGATGCTTTACTTTAAACTAGACTGACTTGTGAGTTTCGTACTGATGCGAGAGTACAGCGAAGGTTTTCAAGTGTGATTTTTCCATTTTTTGTTTGTGTTTGGAGATGATGTCTTTTGTAATTGTAATCATATGTTTTCTAGGCATGGTTTTTGTTTTGCCTAACCATTGATTGTAACATTTTTTTCTAATCATTTGATGGTCCTTTGCTGCTGACTTGGTTTTTGTAGCATTCCTGTTTATTTGTGTTTACTGCACATATTGTGATTCCACTTTGTTGTAGATTTTGAGATACATCAGTTGGAAATTGGTTATTAAAAGTTGGTCTATTTTGATCCGATTTTGAAAACCCACATCTTTTTTCTATACGAAATGAGTTCGATTTTTTTAGCAAACCAAACACTAGTTCGATAAAAAAAAAAGGCATAGAACATGTTTGGATGAGGCTTATAGCTTAAGAATAAGCTCTGTTTTGTGGTCAAAATTGTGAAGTAAATACTCGTGGACTTTTGAGTAGAATAAACTAATTTTCATCTTAACAATCGTGACATCCCCAACTTAAAATTTGTGGGATTATTTGGTAAACATGCTCTTTAGTAAAATGAAGATTTGTCGATTTAAAGTCTTTTTGTGAACGAGGGTGAAATTAAAACAAAAAAAATTATTTAAAATATCATGCAATGATAAAGAAACTAGTGAGCAAGTTGGTACTCCACGTGCCAATAATTTATTGGGTTCCTCTTGCAAGTTCATAAGAAAAACTAGAATAATGTTATTTAGAGCATGTTTGGTAGAGATTAAAATTGAAAAATTAGTCATTATTGTTGACTTTTATTGGACGAGTGAGAACCAATAATGATTATATTTTCAATTTTAATCTGATTTTGAGCTGTAACATCACTTGTTACAATTTTAATCTAGATGACACTAGATGATAGACAAATTGAAAGATGTAATTAAGTCCATATTTGAGCCACATTATGATTTTCATTATCATCCTTCTACTCATTTTCAAATACACATTCTTCAATAAAATAATATTTTTCATCATATCAATAACTTTTCCTTCTTTTTAACCACATATTCACCATCACATCAACAAAAAAATGCATTCTTTCCATTTTAATATGCATCAAACAGGGACTAAATTGGTCATTTAATTTTAGTTATCATTCAACGTCACATTACCAGTATCTAGACTAAGATTGTAACTCTAGTAGAGCTATTAATGGACCGTTCTCTTTGTGTTTCAGTTTTTAGTTTTGAGTTTTGAATTCATTTTGGGTTGTGTTTTGAGTATCCATTTTGAAATTGTTGAAAACATATTCTTTTTGTCATTTTGAAAAATTGTTTTCAAAAATAAAAAAAATGAAGTTTTGGCTTGGTTTTAACTGAAAACAACAAATACGACTTTTTTTAGCTTTTTGCCGTTTTCTTCGTAAATTTTAAACTTATTTTTGGAAATTCATTTCTTAAAATAGATAAATAAATGTATTTTCAATGTTTTAGAACGAAAATTAAAAATAGCCCGAAAACAGCAAAAAGAACATTAGCTAAGCGTTTCTCCAAAAACATGTAGTAGTATCAGAAGCATTACAATATTTACTCAACGGTCAAAAAGCGCAATAAGGCATTATATTGGAACTTAATCAACGCCATTGCCTCCCACTGATCCAACGGCTACAATTTCAAAACAAATAAGACCGTTGGGTCTGCAGCGCCTAATGTGCAGCTTCAAATAAGCGTCTATTCTCACTCCTTCCTTCCTTCCCTGTGCGATTTACGGAGAGAGAGAGAGAGAGAGGACCAGAAGAGGGAGATTAAGAATTGTTAAGGTTTCTTTCTCGCAATGGCTTCAAGACAGATGATTCAACAGCAAAACAGAGGTATGACGAGTTTGAAGTTTTTTCCGATTTTGATAATAAGACATTAATGTCCACTTGATTCAATGAAGATATTAGCATTTCTGTTATTTTGATGAAGAGTCGAATAGTTCTTGGGATTTCTTGGCTATAAGTATATGTTATGACTTGGTAATTTTCTTGATTATTTCTTGATTTTAGTTTCTAGATATGAACATATTTTCAGTTTTGAATGTTGATTTCTTGTCATTTTGATCATACTTTTTCGAAAAATTGTGAAAAATTAAGTTGAATTTTTTCGATAATCAGGGTTCTTCATGAGAGCCTGTCATACATTTATGCATCAATGCGGTTTCTTCATTGGTTATTTCTTCTAATTATCAGTAATATGAAGTTTTCTTGGAATGATTTTGAATATTTTACGCAAGTCAGATCTTTTTTTTTTTTTTTTTGAGTATTATTGTCTGTTTTGGATTTATTTTTTTATATTCAATTTCTAATTCTCATGTTCAATTTGCAGAGGCGGCTGTAGTCCCCGGGGGTGCCAATAAGCAGAAGAACATGGCGGCTGAGAGGAAAAATAGACGAGCACTTGGTGACATTGGGAATCGGGTTACTATTCCTGAGATTGAAGGCAAGCCACTGACTCAAATCTGTCGCCCTGTTACAAGGTTAAATACTCTTTCTTTCGTTTCATTTGACACTACTCGAGGGTAACAAGCAACGTAGTTACAATTTTGTCTATTGTATTCAGGAGTTTTTGTGCGCAATTGCTGGCAAATGCTCAGGCTGCAGCAGCTGAAAACAACAAGGTTTACATTTTTATAAATTGTGTTCTTGCTTTTATAATTTATATTTTGAGCACACTAATTGCGTGTCTTTAATTTTCAGAAGAACTCAATGGCGGTTAATGCCAATGGTGGCGTTGCAGTAGATGGAGCAATGCCAAGAGCTATGGTGAAAAAACCAACCCAGAAAAAAGCTACTACGAAACCGAAGCCAAAACCCGAGGAGATAATCGATATTAGTTCTGAATCAGACGAAGTTAAGAAGGAAAGGCCCGTAGTGAATAAGGAAAAGACTGAACAACAGTCATTGAAAAAGAAAGCTCCAACTCTTACATCAACTCTCACTGCTCGAAGCAAGGTCGACTTTTCGGTTACATATGATTCCTTGATAAATTGTGTTTCTTATTCCATTTCCCTCTCATATTTGATTTCATTTTACAGGCTGCTTGTGTGATGAATTATAAGCTGAAGGAGCAGATAGTTGATATTGATGCTGCAGATGTGAATAATGATTTGGCAGTTGTGGAATATGTTGAAGAAATATACAAGTTCTATAAGCTAGTTGAGGTATCTACTTCTTCGTTTAGTTTTGTTCCTCTATTTTGGACCGATCGAATGATAAATTTCCCTGGGCCTTTACAGATTGAAAGTCGGGTTCACGATTATATAGATTCACAACCTGAGATAAATGAGAAGATGAGAGCAATTTTGGTTGATTGGTTGATTCAAGTCCACCACAAATTCGAGCTTTCGCCAGAGACTCTTTACTTGACTATCAACATTGTTGATCGCTATCTCGCGGTAAAGACAACATCGAGGAGGGAACTTCAGTTGTTAGGCATAAGCTCGATGCTTATTGCTTCTAAATACGAAGAAATTTGGGCCCCTGAGGTAGTTACTAAAGTTTCTTCAACTGGTATTAACATTTGAAACTAAAATTCTGATGGACTAACCAATATTTTTGCAGGTCAATGACTTAGTGTGCATATCAGACAGAGCCTACACAAACGAACAGGTCTTGCGCATGGAGAAACGCATACTCGGTGAATTGGAGTGGAACATAACAGTTCCCACGCCTTATGTGTTCCTAGTACGATTCATCAAAGCTTCTATACCTGATTCTGATGCAAGTATATCTCGACACAACTATGAACCATATAAGATGGAGAACATGGTCTATTTTCTAGCCGAGCTCGGAATGATGAATTATGCTACTGTTGTGCATTGTCCATCGATGATTGCTGCCTCAGCAGTCTACGCTGCAAGATGCACCCTAAATAAGGCGCCTGTATGGACCGAGACACTTAAAGTGCACACGGGTTTCTCAGAGCTACAACTTATGTAAGATCATTTCTTGCATATTTGATTATTTTCAATTTTATCTTTTTTAAGTTTTGTGTAGATTTTTATGTCTTCGTTAAAATTCTTCGAGCAGAGAGTGCGCTAAGCTACTGGTTAGCTTCCATTCGATGGCTACAGATCACAAACTGAAGGTGATCTACAGGAAATACTCGAGTCCAGAGCGAGGGGCTGTTGCTTTGCTGCCACCAGCCCGGTGTCTTTTGGCTGCGTCGTAAAAATGCACAAGGGTGCTTGAAACTTTTATTCAATGATTCTTTTTTTTTTTTTCATTGATAACATTCTCTCAGTTTTCAAAGTTGAAATTGTTTCGAAGTACTTAATGGGTTATTTTCGTTATTACAACTTCCAATGCATTTTTCTCCTACGGATCGACTATGTCTAATGGCGAACAATAGAATGCAGTCATTTTGCATGTGAATCCATAACTTTTCTTACTTTTTAATTTTACATTTTTCAAAAAAATCTTTTCACAAAATCTATTCTAAAAAAATCAACATCAAACCGGCCCTCAATATTGTATGTAGTTTCTAATCAAGCCATAAGAATATTCGATACACAAACATGTCGAGTGTTTGTGGAGTTAATGAGCTTAATTTGGTACAAAAATGCTAAATATACTTTCACATTATTAATTTAGTTATTTCTCTCACATGGGGGTGGGGCCCGCATTTGAACATTATTTAATTTTGTTATTTTAATGCTAATATTGAGATAACCAATATTATAATGAAAACTTCAACCCCCTAATGTACATTGAGCACCCAAAATATTCCCAATATGCACAAAGATTCCCAGTACGATAGTGGGAGTCGGATACAATACTGACCTAATTTTATTGAGAGAAAAATTTTCGAACACATAATATTAAAAATAGATATAATTCATACTTTTTATTTATTTTCATCGTCATTTCATTTTAAATATTCATGTTTGTGATTTGACAATTCACAAAAAAAAATAAAAAAAAAATAAAAATTATAAGATGTGTATCAAACAAGAGCATAATAATTTTTAGGGAAAATTGTAGCCATACCAAACATTTCACATTTTTGCAAATTTTGTCCAAACCTTTATTTTGTGCCACACACGGTACCACAGTTCGCACTCGTGGTCCAAATGAACGGTTTTCGTCCAATTGACCAAAAAAAATAAAAAATGACCAAATTCATTAAGGATAAAATGGTAACTTTATATTTTACATTTAAAATTATTATAAAGAAAAGAAATTAAAAAAAAAACTACTTAATCATCTTCACCCCCTCTTTCCCCCACAACACCTTCACTTTTTACAAACTTTATTCAAATCTTTGTTTTGTACCACACACGGTATCAAACATTTAAACAATTCGCACTCGGGAGTCCAAATGAACGGTTTCCGTCCAATTGACCGTAATTGACCAAAAAAAAAAATCAAAATTGACCAAATTCATTAGGATAAAATGGTAACTTTATATTTTACATTTAAAATGACCAAAAAAAAAAAAAAAAAAAACAAAATACTTAATAACTTTATATTTTACATTTAAAATGATTATAAAGAAAAGAAAAAAAAAAAAAAAAAAAACTACTTAATCTTCTTCACCCCTCTTTCCCCCACAATACCAAACCTTTCACAATTTTGCAAACTTTGTCTAAACATTTGTTTTGTGCCGCACGCGGTACCAAACCTTTAAATAATTCGCACTCGGGGTCCAAATGAACGATTTCCGTCCAATTGACCGTAATTGACCAAAAAAAATCAAAATTGACCAAATTCATTAAGAACAAAATGGTAACTTTATATTTTACATTTAAAATGATTATAAAGAAAAGAAATTAAAAAAAAAAAAACTACTTAATCTTCTTCACCCCCTCTTCCCCCATCCCCATCCCCACCCCCATCTCCACCAACCCCACCCCACTTCTTCTACACCCTACATCCGGCGAATTTTTTTGTGACATAACTCAATTAATCAACTGATACAACATGATATCCACATATAATTTCATCAATCAATTCAACAAATCTCAGATAAAAAAAGTCTAAGGTGAGCATGGATCTACTAACAAAAATAAATCAAAAGGAAAATTGGACGGAAACTGGCGCCGTCGGCTGTAGGGTGTAGGAGTGGGGTGGGGTGTTGGTGGACGAGGGGGTGGGGGAAGAGAGGGTAAAGAAGATGAAGTAGTTTTTTTATTTATTTTATTTTTCTTTTCTTTTCTTTATAATCATTTTAAATGTAAAATACAAAGTTACCATTTTGTCTTTAATGAATTTGGTCAATTTTAACTTTTTGGTCAACTAAACGGAAACTGTCCATTTGGACTACGAGTGCGAATTGTTTAAAGGTTTGGTATCGTGAGTGTCACAAAACAAAGATTTGGATAAAATGTGTAAAAATGTGAAAGATTTGGTACCATAACTGTAATTTTCCCTAATTTTTAACCATTAAAAAATATTTCAAATATTCAAAGCCAAGTAGGCCATTAATAGCTCCGAAAGCATATCCAATGTTATCATCCAATTGAATTGAAGCGTGTCGTGCACGCTACTGGACATATATGTGGTTTATGTATGTACGATATAGATACAGCATTTGTATGTATAGGTTTTTTTGTGAAATAAAAATCTTTTTAGCAGTGGTCACTCACTCTCCAGAAAAAAATGCAACCTTTGCACACAAAAATCACTGGAATCAACAAACAGTAACCATAATAAAAGCTAAACAAGATCCACCTCGATCACCCACCCACCTCTTCTTCCTCCATGTACTCACAGTCACACACAGAATAATTTTTTTTTGTGTTTTTTTTTTAACTTCTTCTCGCTCTGTGCAAGTGAATCAGTTATTGTATCTTTGTTGGTAGAGAGAGAAGAATTTTTTCTTGAAAAAAATCTCTGCATATTCATTGCAATTTACCGTTTTTGCTTCCCACTTGGAATTTTTGTATGTTTCTTGACAAAATCTTGAGAAAAGAAAACCAACCCATATAGTGTTTGATTTCCAATAAACTGCCAATTCAAGAAAGTTTTTAGTGTATTCAAGATGAGGGAGGAGGATTCGAATTGGTTTGCAAAATGGGAAGAGGAATTGCCATCACCAGAAGAATTGATGCCTTTATCACAAACCCTAATAACCCCTGATCTAGCACTGGCTTTTGATATTCGAAACCCACCTCCAAATCACGACCATCAGAGCACTCCGCCGCCGCTACAGACTACCGCGCACTCTTCTCAACCTAACTCTTCCGCAGACTTCGACTCAGTCGAGTTGGGTGGTGATGGGGGAGTAGCTGGGACCGGAGGTGGCGTGGGGTCGGACGAGCCGGCTAGGACGTTGAAGCGGCCACGGCTTGTTTGGACTCCTCAGCTGCATAAGAGATTTGTGGATGCTGTGGCTCATTTGGGGATCAAGAATGCAGTGCCAAAGACTATAATGCAGCTGATGAGTGTGGATGGACTTACTAGAGAGAATGTTGCTAGCCATTTGCAGAAATACAGGCTTTATCTGAAGCGGATGCAGGGGATTTCCAGCAATGGAAGTGGTGGTGTTGGTGGGAATAATGTTAGTGTGGATCCCACTGATCGTTTGTTCGCAAGCTCGCCTGTGCCGGCACATTTTTTGCGTCCAGGAAGGCCAAATTCCGACCATTTTTTGCCCTTTATACCGGTGGCTGCAATGCAGCAGCAGCATCATCATCAAATGACAGCAGTGGTTGGGCCGGGACCGGGGCAGGGGCCTCACCACCATCCACAGCTGCAGCAGCAGTTTAGGCATTTTGGGACCTCCCCGCCAAACGGGCAATTTGAGCATCCATTTATAAGGCAGTCACAGCAGCAGGTGCAGAGAGTGGGGGCGCAGGTACATAGTAGTAATGATTCAGTGGCGCCTCCATTGTATGTCGAGGATTTGGAGTCTCCCAGGGCTGGTAATGGAAGGAAAGTCCTCACCCTATTTCCAACTGGGGATGATTGAATATGGGTAAATCTTTCTCCTCATTTTGGCTTTTAGGCATTGTGAAAATCTGTATTTGGATTAACATTTAGTATTTATTTTAGCAACCTATTCCTATCAATTCTGTGTTGTTAGCTGTTCTTGATAGGTGGAGCTATTGGCATTAGGCTTCATACAATGAACTACTGCTTAAATGCTTGTGGCAGTCATGTATATCTCGATCTGTGCATGTTGAACTGAGTCTTCAATTCTGGTTTCAATCAGCCAATTCCAAGTTGTACGTATCATTCGTGTCCATGTCGACTTCTGGTGTTGAAAATAAGCAATCAAGTTATTGTTATGTTCGTAGATCAATATGGCTCTTCCCGAAAATTGCATGCCTCAAGTAGAAACTAATAAAAAGAGACCTGAGACTCGTGATCTTGTAGAAAGACATCTTGCCTCCTGAGCGAGACGAGAATTTTTTCTTGTGCCCTTCTCCTTGAAAACAGCGTTCAAGTCTGCCTGAATTGAGTCTTTAGTATATCAAAGAAGATGGTGGTGCCTGAAGGATGAAACAAGGATTGGCTTATTCTCGATTATGCAGCTATGGATGAATAATCTGGCAATAACGATATTATAATAATGTCTTCAAGAAGTTTGAGATGGTAATATAGATCCATGAACTACATAACTGTACCTTTTGTCGACGAATTCCGGCTTATGTACTTGCTAAGTTCTCTGTTTCTTTAGTTTAGAAGTCATGTAGATGCCATTCCTATTTGTTCTAAATGGAGTGGTACTTATAGCACCTATGATACAATAACAATCCTAATGTTATTGCAATATTACTTCAGTTTAACGTCTTGTGACAATTATTAATCCGTGGCTGCAATTATTTTTCGAATTTCTTGAATTCTGTCATCCCTTTACATAAAATATGTCTGTTATGACATATTGCCATATCTTGATGTTTATTTCATAGTATTTTGCATCTCTCGCTAGGTACAATCTCCCCCATCAACCATCCCCCAGCCCCGAAAGATGTATATATTTATATTCACCATCTATATATCCATCTACATCTTTTTGGTGCTCAGATGTTAACTTCTGAAATCTTGTTGCATATTGCAATATATTTAGACTGTCTTATATTTTTACATTTCCTGGCGTACGTGTTCTGTTCCTATATTCGTATGATTTCACTTGAGGAAGCATGGAATTATTTGATTCATTAACTCAATTATTTGGCCAATGATATTCTTGAAAGTTTGTACGAATGTTTCTGTACCTTTATATGAACATTTGGCCTTCTTAAGTATCCCATTACTGAGTATTATAGGTGAGGTTTTTTAATTTTAAGATGGAGATTGTTACCTGAGAAGCGGTTCATTATAATGTTTATGGATTTTCAACGTTTCATTTTGTAGCACGTAGTTTTCAATGACTGATTCTGCTATAAAACCAGTTTTCCTCTAGAAAAATCGAATATGTGATCATAATGGTCAGATGGACGGAAACTGTCCACTATGAACCTTAATTATACAAAATTGTCTACATTTCGCATAGGTTGAAACGCCGCCCGGGAACTTTCCATTATAAATTATGCATTTTACTAGTGTTTATCCTGGCTTTAGTCATAAAACTATGGTGGCGATGATCTAAGCTTCAAATCTTGCTTCTGGTACTTGTCTTGCACTTCCAAGTTGATTAGGTCATATATGTTAGTCTAATGCTATCATTGTGGGCAACACATTCAATGCTGAGATTAAGTCAAAGTTTTAATTTGTCTAAAGTGTTCATTTCATGGCTTTGAAATCTTTAAGAATCATCATGTTGTATGAGAATTCCATCTTGAGACGATATCATAAAAGGGACGAGAATGATATGTGTTGTCATGTCTAGTTTAACGTATCAAATATATCATAAGAAATCTTATGGTGTATGAGAATAATGTATGTTGTCATATCCAGTTTAACGTGCTACATAAGTCTCAATAATTCAAATTGTCTCTTAGCAAATTAGCTTCATTTTTTATATAACAATTACCCCAACAGGTAAGAAAGTACAGGCATTATTTAAATAAATTTTAAATTCAAAAAGATCGTTGGAAGTATGCACCGCTTGATTCTTGATGTTTTAGATATGCAAACAGATCCATTCATTATTCATGGATTACCACATCAAAGCTGGCACTGAATTATTCCTTAAATATCTTTGCCTTTTAATAGACAACAAATCCCACCACATGAACCTTAAACACGTGCTTGCGTTTGTTATAAAGTATAATAGGAAACCTGGGTTAATTTGTGTTTGTGTCACTTAGGCATGAGAAACTCAATAGTAACGATCCAAAGATATTAGAGGTACATAATAGATCGATCTGTCTTTAAAGTGATAATATACGAAGCATTCATAAAGGTATAGAAGACGTCTGTCCTATCCATTAGACAACAGACGTTGTTCATTCCAATTTTTTGGACATTAGATCTTTAATACCGACCTCATCTTTATCAAACTTCTTTGTCTTCTTCTTCCAAAAAATCACAAGGAGATGTGTCATACTAAGCAAGTCATTGAACCCCAAAATTTACAGTCATTTATTATTGAGAAAATCAAAAAAGCTTGTAAAGGTAAGCGCATGTGTGGGAATACTCTTTTAAGAAATTGTTAGAATTTGGGTGTGACATGAATTCCTTGTTGAAGTAATAATTGAAGAATTCTAATTGAGGTGTACGTCAAGAAAAATTTAGTTTGAAATGCTATTAGAGTTATATGTCAAGTTAAAGTTTTATTTTGGAAGCCCATTGAGAGTTGAAAATTAGTATTGGACTTGAAGAAGAGTTTGTGATAGATAAAACAACTTGGAAAAAAATTTGGGCAGAATAGCGCTGGGGTGCTCGGAGGTGATGCCGTGTTCCAGTTTTTCGCGTTTTTCTCTTCTTTTTCGTTTTTGACTCAATTTTTGTCATCTTGCTTCATCAACAATTCTACTTGGGAGGGTTTGGACGTCCCCTACATGTTCTCTATAAATATCACTCTTTTATACATTTTTATAGTGTGTGAGAATAGTCTGAAAAAAGAGATTAATATAATTTTATGATCAATTGTATATTTCTCCATTATTATTGTGCAATAAAATCTTCTAATTTCTCTGCCATATTTTTTTTGTCTTTTTTTTTTATTCTTTTGTTTGTGATCAAATACTTAATTATTGTATCATATAACTTTAACACCTCAATCAGGTGGTTGGTTTCATATCAAGTGGTATTGAGCGATTTGTGATCCTTGAATTCCCAACAATTGGTATAAGAGATTCTAGCATAATTAACACAACTGAAACAATCATCTTTAGTTGTTAACATTTAATAGAAATAGCTTTTAGTGCCCTTTTTTTTTTTTTTGGAAAAGGACAATTGCCTTTTATTGACAGATCAAAATAAGGTTTTTATTGAAATATGCTCAACTCGTGCAATTCTAACTTTATTTTCGAGGTAGTTCCTCTCGCCCATAAGTTTTTATTTCTACCCCCTCTTTGTTTTAGATGATATTAAAACGACACCCTAACTTAAACTTCCTCATCAATGAATCGGCATAGTGAATATGTACTCTCAATGCTGCACTCAGTTTGATCACTTATCCAATACAAATAAAGTAGTTCTTATTTGCATAACCAGTTAAGTTGACGAGGAAATTTAGAAATCGATCACTTATCCAATGTGAGATCCAACACGACATTCCTCCTCGTGTTGCCACAAGGTGAAGTGCCCCTTCGACTTTACCTCTCTAGAAAGTTGGAAGTGTAGCTTTGACTTCAACCCCACGATGACACAATCCTTACCCTTTTTCCTTTGAATGCACTTTTGGTTAAGGTTAAAAATCATTTAACTTGCTCTTTAAGTATGTTTATAATTATTTCGAACCTATATCACCCGTTTAGTGGAGATAAAAGTTAGATTTATATTAAATTTTGATAGAAGTCGATGATATGTGTGGTTAAAAATTGTGGAGCTCATAAAATATGTGGTTAAAATTAATTATTGACTTTAATTTAAATTAAAATCTTGATTTTAATATTTATAAAACAGGGGCATAGAAAAGTTTTCCGTCTTACTTAAAAATAAGTAAAAAATTAGATATTTAAAAAAAAAAAAAAATTATGGACTACTTTTATAAATAAATAACTTATTTTTAACCCTTGTTTGAGCCTTATTTTTTTGCCAAAATGTATTTTAGAATAGTGTTCTGATGGAGAATATGTTATCAAAAAGTAAGTTAAAAATGAATGTTTGAAAAATTATTTTATAGGAGAATGTGTAGTTAAAAATAAATGTTTGAAAAATGGAGGCCAAATATACTCATCAAAAAATTATTTATTTTAATACAGCCAAACATTAAGGAGTCATACTCTCTTCACTATTTCGCTTGATAAAAATGTAATTCTCGAGGTGGGAATGCATAAACAACTTAAAAATAGCATTTTAGTACGATGGATTGAATTGTATTGTTGGGCCCCTATTTGATACACATTAATATTTTCATTTTCATTCTTCTATTCATTTTCAATCACACAGTTTTTAATAAAATAATATTTTTCATTCTAATTCACCACCTTTTGGGTTGGCCCAATGTTTCAGAGGAGGATTCGAACATTGTGATGGCCCGTTCTAAAAAGGGCTTGAAGATGTAGTGGGCCTTTAAATGGGCCCCTAGAACTTTCTGTTCTATTCGTGTGGTCTCAATGGTTGAATGGGCTGCCACGTCCTTTCTTTGCAACAACCCAAGTCTATTGGGTTTGTATGTTGAGGGATCTCAAGCACGTCATTCATAAATTCATGCGAAATGGGAAGTATACATAATTCCTAGTTTTAAAAATCATATTTCATAAATAACAAACTCATTAAAATATTTCAAAAAATCGAGTGATAAATAAATTTATTAAATATTAAAATATAATATAATACACATTAATCATTTCTACCCATGCCACCTCACCTATCATATCCTACTATCACATTACACCACATTCTCACCACCTCTCCACTGGAGACGACCATCAGCTCCGACGATCACTCAGCGGCCTCTCTAATGACTTTTCCAACGACCGCTCCGATGACTAAAAGATTTCAAGAAAATTAAAAATTGAATATCACACCCCCAACCCCATAGATCCACCTACCCCATCCCACCATTCACATATTTAAATATGAAAATCACTCCACCCCATCAAAATTTTTCAAAATTCAAATATAAAATCACACCACCCCACGGACTCACTCCACCTTACCTTCTAAAAAACCTCCAGATATTAAAAATTGGAAACCACGCCCCAACACAGATTGGTCACAGCCAATCACAATCGGTCACAATTAAACGTGGACTGTCTCTGTGTCACACGGGCGTGTCTCTGTCAACAACAAGTCACAATCAATTACAATCGATCACAATTAACACAAAATTGGTTACAATCAGTCATAATCGATCACAATTAAGCACGGAGACACGAGTCGTGTCTCCATTAACAACCAGTCACAATTAAGCGCGGAGACACGACCTCCGTGTGACACGGAGACACAAGCGGTGTCTCCATTAACAACCGGTCACAACCAGTCGTAATAAACACATATTTGGTTGAAATCTCATTGCACAATTCATTCGTGTTACCACAAAGCGGGGCTGAGGCCGTGAGGCCACTATAATCAATCTTCATCATTTTCCCTAAAAATCAATTGATTCAAAATTCAGTTTGAATAGGAAGATTTTGTGGAATTTGAGCTTTGGCATTAACCTCATGAATTTAGACAGTAATGAATGTCGGAATTTTGAATGAGATAATGACCACCACCGCTATTACAACAATAATCTCACTACCGCCATCAACACTACCACTACTTGTACTACAATTTGCAAAACCACCCCAAAAAATTTAACACCCGATTTTTGAAGCTCATCACCCAAAACCATAAACTACAGACATCACCAGAGCTCAACTACAAATCACAACCCACAGTTCGATATCGTCAGTCAACATAGCCTCGACGTTGCGCAGATCGAGAAGCGACCTCGCGTGCGGTGGCCATTCGTGTAGCTGTTCGGAGTGACAGTGGCCCTTCGGCGTCTCGAAGTGACTGGCTGCAACAGATGCCGCTCGATGGTGGTGGCGTCGAGCCCAGTGGTGGATCCGTCTTCACAATGTTCGCGTGGTGGTTGTCGTAGCACTGCTTTTTCAGAGCGACGCCGCTCGATGGCCAGCCTTCAGCACGGTGGTGGTGGCGTCTTGTCCACCAGTGATCCAATACCCGCTTAAAGCATATGTATGGACATGACACCCCTCCTATGTATGTCTGCATGAAGGTGACATTGATACCCACTGCATCCAACAAACAATTGCTATCACAACATAATAATTCCTAAAACTCGATTTGAACAGGGCTAATATGAAATGAACAACAAAGCATTACCTGCAAGAGGGCCATTCTTAACGAGATTTGCAGCAATTTGATCTTCGTCAAGGGAAAAGAAAAAGAACAACAGATTTGTGTGCTCAGACCATGGATATGCGCCGCTGTTCCGATCTGTGCAAATGATGCTCTGAGCGTCGATGCTCCTCCAACTGTGCTCGGTGAACCTTTTCTTCGTTGTTCGGTGAAGCAGCATCCGATGCAGATAGAAGAAAGAAGACCGCCGCAGATATGGTGCATTCGTCGGTGAGGAAAAATGAAGAAGTGAGAGAGAGAGAAGATTGAAAATTATGTCTTAATTATTAATTTAATTAAAACTTGATTTTTTATTAAATGAACATTACACCTGATTTTTGAATTTAAAAAATTAAAAACCCGATTTTAGGTAATTTTCTTTGCGGAAATTACATCTAAACCTATATTTTAACTTATTAATTCAAAAATCAAATATCAACTTCATTCTTTCAAAAATCAGGTATACACTATCCATCCCCTTCTTAACCCTAATTCATTTTTTTATCCAAACAAAATGTCACAAAGCTTCTCACCTTCCCTATTCTCCACTTACAGAACTTCTCACGGACCACGGTTGGCAACGATGATTCTCTGCGCACCGCGGCGATGATTTTGGAGTTTTCGAGTTTTTGGGGGTGGTTTCTTCCTCCTCCTCTGATCCGATCTTTGCAATAAGTTTTGTTGATGGTTGTTGGTGTTTTGCATATAATGGTGGTTGTTTACAGTTTGCAAATGGTTGTGGTGCAGTAGCGATGCAGGTGGTGGTGGGATGAAGAGTTTTTGTAACCAATTATAACCAATTATTTGGGTGATTATGATCAATAAAATAGTTAATTTGTGCCTAATAAATAATATATGATTGATAAAACAGATAATTTATTATCAATAAATAATATGTGATTTAAAAAAAAATGTGTGATTGCGACTAAAGTGATTAACAATTTCTATCTTTATGATTGTAATCTTATGTCATTTCTGATCGTTACCATGATTGTATATTATTGTGACCTTGCACAGTTATAATTGGTCATGAATGTGATCGCCTAATTTTTGAAACTGTTTCGCAAGTTTTTAAATTTGAAAGTGTGCTTTCAAACCTTTGGAATTATGTATTCTTTCTTATATTCATTTTCTTTGGAACTTCAAGCTTTTCTTAGTGTCCATGAAACCTCATTTCAACCGCTTTTCAAGCTAGTGACAACGGGTTCCGTCGAGCCAACCGACTCAATGCCACCTAAACTTAAATTTGACCATTAGGCGAGCCCGCTCTTTCCTTGGGACCTATCATGACAAGCCAAGCCAATCCACGAGCTTTACGATTCCTTTTTAAACAAACTTTATAGAAAATCTAAGGGGATAACTATTCTCTTTTTTCGTGTTTTAGACAAGATACATTATACTTAAAAATTTCAGTTATATCACGTACCTTCAATTTACTACAACTATGATACTCAACTTAACATTCGATGCATATTTTGTTGATATGTGTGGATCTGTGGATATATTTAATCGTTGACATTGAGTATAATATATTGCTGACTTAGAATGTAGATAGCTCATGTAATGTTGCTATATGATAATAATAATAATAAAAAATAGAAAAAATAGAATAGAAAAAAGATAAAAAGTGTTCAACATCCTTCCAAAATTTTATCAATTTCGTCCTTTTCTGTACCATGTAAAATACATGTTGAAAATGCACGTTTAGATTTTTAAAGCACTCAAAGAGTCGAGACAAAATTATATACAGACTTCAATATTATCATTTTCAATATCTTCAAATTGTGTGGAGTGGATAATTCAATCCGTTATCCAAACAATTCAAAAGTCATTAATTACTCAAAAAATTTAAACAAAAAAAAAAAAAAAAAGGCAGCAAGATCTTCTACTTGTACAAATCAACCTATTACAAAAAAATGGATGAATTTTGCTACTTGTACATCAGGGTTGACAATCCGGTGTACAGTCACCTCACAAACCGGGGATCAGCACACGGAAATTGACACTCCGACGTACAAGTTGCAAAAACCCATTATCCGGTAGCCAAAAACAGTAGATGGTGAAAAAATCAGTTAATAATGGGTTAAAGTATATCGGATCGGGGTTGGATGGAGTCGTGCCTAACATTTAAACGACAAAGTCAAGCGAGAAGTTTTGAGACGCCGTGACAGAGAATCTTTTCAACTACTCTCAGCACTCTTTAATAAGAATCACGCGCTGGTGGTCCTCTAATTGTGCCTAATTTTTTAATTTTTTTTTAAAATTTCATTATATTGTTAATATAATTTGTAGAACATAATTATTTAATACTTCAACAAAATGGGAAGTGGTTGACCTAGATTTGTTGTTTTGGGAATCATTATTTATTTTAATTTGAATATTAAAGGCAAACATCAAATTGGATAAGTACAAAAATGATTTATCGGTCGAGTATTAAATATTTAGCAGCAGAGGTTTGACATAATTAAAATTAAAATTTTTAATAAATTTTGATAAAAATTAATTTAATATATGATTAAAAAGTTCGGAATTTCTTGAAATGTATTGTTAAAATTAATCGTTAATTTCGACTTAAATTTTTATCAAGATTTTAAACTATACCAAACATAGACTTAAGTCTTACTCGAAGTATCGAATTAGCTCGTGTTTGGTACACATTAAAATTTTTATTTTCATTATTTTATTCATTTTCAACCACATATTCTTCAATAAAATAATATTTTCCATCACATCAATAACTTTTTATTCTTTTTCAACCACACATTCTCCATCAATCTAAGGGCTCGTTCGGTAGAGATTAAAATTAAAAAATTAGTCGTTATTGTTGACTTTTATTAGATGAGTGAGACCCAATAACGATTATATTTTCAATTTTAATTGAATTTTAATTTCTACTAAACGAAGCTTAAATCTATTATTTCAGAATACATTTTTCTGAAATAAGCTAAACACACCCTGCTTCACTACTAAAATAACTGAAAAAGTAAAATGACTTAAAAGCGTGCAACCTACTCTCCTCAGTAATGCGTTTCTCTCTCTAACGAGCTCTCTGTCTCTATCTCTATCTCTATCTCTATTTATGTATGTATAACCCTCGTGGTAACATATACTCACCATCCCATAAACCCTGAATTCAGCGTTGAATTGAATACCATACAGTGGTCTTCTTCCTTGAAATGGCTGACCCTAGGGTGGTCGCCGATCCTACAACGCCTCCGCTTTCTGTCATTGCTGCAAATGATTTTAATTCCGACCTCTCAATGCCACCCCTCGATCCCTCTTTCTTTTCTGAACACCTGACTTCGCCCTATAACAATAACGATAACAACAGAAACGACGACGACGTCTTAGACCTTGATTTCAATTTCTCCTTCGACGATCTGTACCCTCCTTCCTCCGACCTCGATGATCTCCTCATGGATCCCGTCCCTGACACGATTCAAGCTCAACCCGACTCGTTCAATGACCAACTGGGATCAGGGCCGGCCCTGGAAAATCCCTACAGTGTTTTCAAGTCAACCTCGGTAGAATTACGTCATCTTTGTGATGGCATCCCTGGGGATTTATCCGGTGATCAGAGCTTGAATGGGGCTGGGGTCACGAATTCTGAGTTGCTGGTTTCAGAGTCTGCTCAAATTTCTGGTTACCTGAACGTTCTGTCCCCGGAGTCGAATGGATCGAACCGCGGGAGCTCGGAGAATTCTGGTGGTGACGAGAAGGCTTTGAATTGTCTTTCGCCTGAATCTCAGGTTTCGGAGAATTGTGGCTCGAATGTTTCGGTGGAGTCAAATAATTGCGCCCAATCGGTAAATGTTTCTCCTAATTTTGATGATAGTTCAATTAGAACTGGTGTTGTTGATCAGAAGAATAAATTAGAGAAATCAGCCAATATTGATGTGAGTAATTCTGCCATGAAAAGGAAAAAAGAGAGTGAAGATTCTACTAATACTAATAGTGAGTCAAGAATTAATAAATATAGGAAATCTAGCAACTGTGTTGAAAATAATAATATAAATGGCTGTGGGTTGAGTGATGAGGATGAGAAAAGAAAGGCAAGGTTGATGAGGAATAGAGAGAGTGCACAATTGTCAAGGCAAAGAAAGAAGCACCACGTTGAGGAGTTGGAGGATAAGGTGAGGTCAATGCACTCTACAATTCAAGACTTGAACGCAAAGATTTCATACTTTATGGCAGAAAATACGACTTTAAGGCAACAATTGGGTGCTGGCAATGGTATGGCTGTGCCTCCCCCAATGGCACCGCCACCTTCAGGAGTGTACCCACATCCAGCAATGATTTATCCATGGATGCAGTATCCACCACCCTATGCGATGAAACCACAAGGGTCACAGGTTCCATTGGTGCCTATCCCAAGGTTGAAACCGCAGCAGCACGTGGCATCACCAAATCCAAGTTCGAAGGTGGATAGTAAGAAGAAAGATGGAGTGAAAACTAAGAAGGTTGCTGGTGTTAGTTTCCTGGGGTTGCTGTTTTTCATAATGTTGTTTGGTGGGCTGGTTCCAATGGTGAATGTAAGGTATGGTGGAGTGAGGGAGTCATTTACGGGTGGAGAGACATATATTGATGGTGGGTTTTACAGGAAGCATCATGGAAGGGTGTTGATGGTAAATGGGTCCGAATATGGTGAGAAATTTGGTGATGGGAGAGATTTTAATTGTACTAAAAATTGTGGTTGGAGAGGTCATGGTGGTGGAGGGCCAAGTGTGGATGAGTTTGCTCGTGTGGGCAATGGTAATGATCCTCTAGCAGCATCTTTGTATGTTCCCAGGAATGATAAGCTTGTCAAGATTGACGGGAACTTGATTATACATTCTGTTCTGGCAAGCGAGAAAGCTATGGCTTCTCGTAAAGATGATGGAGACAAGGCAAGTGTGGAGACTGGCCTGGCTGTTCCTCGAGATTTGGCTCCTGCTATTCCTGTTCTAGGTGTTGGAAAAAATGGTGGAAGACACCCTCACTTAAGGGCTCTTGATTCTGGTTCTGCAGATAGAGATGTGAAGTCTAAAGCAGCTGATGGCAAGCTTCAACAGTGGTTCCGTGAAGGCCTTGCTGGTAAGTATTATCCATTATCTCGATGGTTGTCTTTGTCAGGGTAGATAGTAGATATGAGCTACATATCTTCATGCTTGATCAATATGTTCCAGGTTTTATCGTGTGGTTTTCAGATATTGCAACTGTTGAGTGCCTAATGGGGACTGTATTTGGTCTGGCCACTGTTGTGCATATTTTAAATTTGTTTATAGGTGTTGGCAGCAGATTGATTATTTTCCATGGATTTCCAACTTTCTGATACTAGATATTGATGCCATTTTCGTTGCTCTAACACAATTTCTAGTTCTGGTTGAATAATTGTGAAGTAGCATACATTTCTATAGCCTTCATGATGTATGCCTTAAATTGGCAACTGTGCATATTTTTGTACTTCTAGTTTGCACTTGTTGTTATCCATTGTCGTTATTGTTCTGTAATTTATTTCAAATTTTACATTTGTTTTCATGAAATGTGGATTGATGCCTTCATTTATATTTAATTTTGTTGCTCTTCCTAAATTGTAATGCTTCGTTGATTTCCTCTGTGCAGGGCCAATGCTAAGTTCTGGCATGTGTACCGAAGCGTTCCAGTTTGATGTGTCATCAGCTTCTGCTTCTGGTGCCTTAGTTAGAGCTACTGTGAGGAATATTACTGCAGAAGCTGAAAAGGTTCAGAATTCTACATACCTCAGAAAGGGAAGGAATAGAAGAATCCTCCATGGACTTCCCATTCCCCTTCGTGGAACCTCTCGTAACATTTCTAAAGATCACGAAAGAAGGAATTCACAGAAAGAGAAATTGAACGGAAATAATTCAATATCTTCAATGGTTGTTTCTGTGCTTTTCGATCCTAGAGAGGCTGGGGATATTGAAGGGGATGGCGTGATGGGAGCAAAGCCCCTTTCTCGGATTTTTGTTGTTGTACTAATTGACAGTGTCAAGTATGTAACCTATTCTTGCATGCTTCCCTTCAAGGGTTCGGGTCCTCATGTAGTGAGTACATAGGAATGAGATACGGGCGAAGGCTATACGTATCTCTTGAAAAAGTTTTGTAGATATTCAAGTCATAGCAATCTTAAAAGCTTAGTTTACGTAACTTATATATGCCTATGTAACGTTAACTTTGGATGGCCTCCAACTTCTGTATGTTGACTGATGCATTGTTTTATGGTAACATGCAGTAATAAATTTATAGCTTATAGTATGTTTATGTTGTATATTCAATTGGTCGTATCTTTTATGGATTAGATGAATAATCTGTATTGCCTATAGAAATTAATAACTTAAAAAGTAAGAAACGAAAGCAAGAATAATACGTGATTTGAAGTGCTTCACCTCAATGTAAGAGTTGCTGATGAATTCTACTATTATTGAAGAAGAGAATTACAACGTGTTTTCAGTTCGAGACTGATTTTTATTTCTTTTACGACAATACACTTGCCTTTATATCCTTTATGCACGATGAAAATATTAGGGCAATTTAGTACGCGTCGAGGGAAAAGTGTAAAGGCTCCAACCACATCCAATAGTATATTCGGTTCCACTTGTGATGACAATGAAAAATCAGTATAAAAGTTTGATGAAGTTGATAGAAAATATAAAAATTATTTTTGTGTCTTCAACACGAAGCAAAGCTACTCAGAGAAGCAAATGATCATTTAGTAACTCTTTCCTTGGAAGCTACGACAAACACATGTTTTCTACTTTGTGTTAATAATTATCAGTCACCACAAAGCATAATCAATATGATAATGTAAACTCTCCTTTCTTAGAAGTCATAGAATTCGAGGGAAACCGCCCGCAGAGGATCTACCCATGATAACCCATCTGGAAGTTTGACTTCCAATTGAAGCATATAGATCCATAAATAGATATGTATTCATGAAAATCAATATGCGTGGATCATAACTTTTGTTCGACTTCTAATTCCTATATTAATAGGAGTCAACACTTCTTTTTCCGACGAAAACAAAAATTATTCGTCGTATGTGGGCCTTCTGAGTATTTTATTGTTAAGTATAGTCATGATTTTTTCAATTAATCGGCCCATTCAGCAAATAAATAGTAGTTTTATCTATCAATATGTATGGTCTTGGACCATCAAGTATAGCTTGTAAAGTTTTCTTTGACGATTTCCACTGCTTATCATTAGCGCTCGCCTTCTGCAAGATTGTGTGAATCCGTGAGAACATGCAGAGTCTCAAGAACATAATTATACTACTGCATACACAAAATAGAATATTAACCTTTGAAAACAAAAAGAAAGCACTTAAAATTTGAGAAAAGAGAAATCATAAGATAGTTGACTCCGAAAAAAGAACAGTGAAGAATGAAGGATAAGAAAATCATACAGTTTGATCCCCGTGTTTCTCAAAAGGAGTTCATCAGGGTCAAATTCATTTCCTGTAACCAAAGGTCCAAGGAAGCAATGAGCTTAACGGGATTCCCAATGTCTCCGATTGTCGCATTGGGTTTGTTCGTCAGGCGTATCAAAGGAGAGGCTACCACCTGAACCTTTCCCTGTTTTTCATCTTCAAATTTTACTTCGACCCAAGGCTCTGCACACTTCGGTTGACAATAATTTCCAGATAGGATATTGGCTACCCGCAGCTTTTTCCAAGTTGGTGGAAGGATAAACTGGTAGGGTTGTACATTTCCTGCAGCCAACAAGATTCAGAATTTCATAAGCACAAGGAACCCCAAATTCATAAAGGCATTAAGGGAAACTATTACACAAATGGTCCAATTTATTGCCAGCTACTTGAACATTTAAAGCATAAGATCCTTAGTAAGTGCATGCTGTGTTAATTTTGGTCTATCCCTCCCTTGTTCTGTCGACGATACTTCGCTCTTATGAAGAGGAGTCTCTTTAGTACCTTTTCATAGGCAAATTCTGTAGCAATCTGATATCAGTTCTGTGCATTCTTCCATAAAACACAGTTTGAGTTCCATAATTTGACTAGAACTCACAATGTGCAATAATGCTTCGAAAGATTATCCCAATAATTTTAGAAAAGGAATTTGTGACAATCAGCATAATATTAGACATTTAAGTTATAGGCATATCGCCATTTTCTTTCTTTATAAAATGGAATGATTGACCAAATAGAAGAACAAAAACGATAGATGATATAACCGTAGCAAACGACAGCCACCTCAATTAAAAGGACGGAAATAACATGCTTATACAAGCTAAAACAATGTTAATTTCGCTGGAAAACTGGAGCTTGGAGGATTTATCCCAAAGGTTCCTGTTGGTAATGCCAAGACTCGTGCTCTTAAACATGGTTATCAGTGAAAGTTACTTGACATGGAAGTATTAAGTATATGTTGCAAACATGTAAAATATTGATTGCCACGAACTGATAACCTAATTTCCCATGATGCCCATCTCTAGATAATTCAAATCAAATCAATGGAAGTCTAACTCAGACCGATAGTTATAATTGCCACACCATGGCTTCAATCTTCATAAAGAAACCATCCAATAATATCAAAGGTATGATCTTTTCTTTACCTTCTTATTCCCCTTAGAGTAGGCAACTAGCTTTAGAAGGTATAGATGGCCCTTAAAAACAGTAAAATGTCCTACTTTCATGTACTCCAGGTAAAGAATAACAAGGATTGCGATTAAATTTGGACACTAATTTAATCACATTCATCATATTTGTTATTTTGTGACCAAAATTCCGTTGAACGTTTGTGGATTGGTTGAAAGAGGTGTTAAAGAGGTATGAGAAGTTTTTGGGCAAAAAATTGACGTTTAGAATCAATTTGGACCGAAACTTAGTGCCTGAGCGTCATTGGAAGTGTTGTCACCGTCGCTTGCCTAACGCTATTCGAGAAAAAATTGTTTTCTTCTTTTGACTCGATCTTTGATCTTCTTTCCAATCATAATATATTCTTTTGGTCATAAATATAGTCCACGTGATTCTTAGATTTCATTTGACTTTATATGAGTTAAAAATCAAGTTAGAAACACAATATGTTGTTTTCTTTCTCCATTAATAAATTATTTGTTCCTCTGTCAACTGTTCTTGTCTTGTGATTGCTAATAATTCTTGTTCGGATTCTAACAATATTGTCATATCCAGAAGAAGAAAATTCAAGATATCATTTTCCAAATAATAACAAATCGTCAAATTCTTGACTATGATAACTGATAAGTGCAAGGACGGAGCTAGGGGGGGCGACCGCCCCCCCCCAACATTGTCTGCAGTACACTATTCCTAGTCCCCCCCTCCCCCAAAGATTTTGACTCGCCCCAAAATTTTGAAATTTTTTTTTCCATTAATAAATATTGAGCAAATAACTTACACTTTAAAATTCAACCATACAAAAATCTTAGATCTAAACAAAAGATCCAATAGTTACTTAAATAAATAAATAGCCAAAATCCAATCCAAAACCTAAATTCCCAATTTACAAACCCAATTCCCAAGCTGGTTTATGCATAATACATATTTACTTGTTTTGTCTAGTGTATAATTTTGATTTCTCATTAAAAGGAAAATGTTGGGATTGTGATTTGTGACTGGTGCACTGTTAAAGTTGATTTCATCATTTTGTGTGTTCAATCCTAATAAGTCTTATTCGTGAATATTTGAATTTAAGAATTAAGTAGAGTAGTTGCTGTTAGTTTGTGTAATTGTGTTAGTTATTGAATATTTGAATTTAAGAATTAAGTAGTAGAATAGTCAGCAGTGATTGAATTGAACGTTGAATTTCAGTACTATTTTGGTACT